>SKCR01015070.1:0-88641 GCA_019454045.1 Zanthoxylum bungeanum
TAGTTTTAGGACACATGTTCTTAGATAAAGAGACCTCATGTGACACTGGAAGCAGCCCCTCTTTGACTGATCCATGTTGAATCTCTTCAAAACTTTGTCAATGTACTGTTGGGAAGCGACCGCGAGTGCGCAACGGAAAATTAAAAATTATGATGCCGCTATCCCTTTGCCCAAGACTCATTTGTTTTGATTATTCTACAAGCCTAGGCATGTTACTATATATTCTAAGCATAAAAACTCATAAAACATGCAAAGAACATAAACTTAAACATGCTAACTATCATAAGAACTCTAATTAAAAATAAAGAAAGAAAAAGACTTACTTGAACCGAAGACTCCTCCAGTCCTACCTCCAATCTACAAGCTTTTGTCGAAATCAGCAAGCTCTTCCACGTTCAAAGAGCCACCCAAGTGTGTGGCCTCCAAAGGTGCACACACCAAAGCCAAAACTAAACGGCAAGACTACGCCTTGAGTGCACGGGTATTTTGCCCTTGGTGCTAGCCTAGGAAAATACCTCAAAACTTTTAACTTGAGATTCATCTAGTCAATTAGACGTAAGGATCCTCAAAATCAGTGGCTTACACTTAAACTTTAGAGTTGCTCACTTATATAAACCCAAGATATAAAAGGTTTTGGTGTAAAAATTTGTAAAGAATTCTTTGGGTTTATATAAGTGCTCCAAAGACAACAAAATTAATTAAGAATTCGATGTGGGATAAATGCTAATTAAATCTTAGCCATTGGATCTTAATATAGTGGTTTAATGAGATTATAAAACCCTGATAAGACTTTGGGCCGAATTGGAATTCAAAACAAATAAAAAAATAAAAAAAAAGCAGATTTTTTTTTTATTTTTCTTATTTATTTTTTTAATTCCCAAAGTGCCCCTATCATCATTCACCAATCCCTAAGCCACTTTGGAACCTCATAAATGATCTGTTCAATAATTAAACACATTGAACTATTTATGAACAATTCCTACAGTAATCATAAATGATGTTAAATTTGTAATGTGCACTGTTAACCATTGATTTCGACTTTGTTATGTGTGACCTTTTGGGTTCCCCTCAAGTTGGACATGAAATGAATCGTGATAATTTAATCAAACATAAATTATCCTCTGATCAGATGGTCGTTCGATTTCAATGACCAAGGTTGACATCTAGCAACATGTCAAGGCCCCCAAATGAGAAGGAAAGATATATACCCATTCTGTATGCGATTTACATATGATACGGTCTCTCGCCTCACTGTATCCCCACCGTTTGACCTAGGGTATGGAAAGTGTCTACCCATATAGTCAATGATATGATGTTGATAGTGTCATGAATCGTGCTAACCCAAGAATCTCACATGATTCTTCCGCCGCGGCCATAGTCTAAAACAATGATCACACATATCAACCCACAAACTGGAATACTACTCTTCTAAGAAAATATTATCCGAGAGAGTGGCGATTCTCTGTTGCATCTTTACAAACTTCATGTGTTTCAACAAATAACTCAATCATACCCTTATGACCGATCTTTTGAACCGGGGAAGGGAATGTCAAAGTCATTTGATCCACACATAAGATTGTAAAGATCTCAAGTCTAAAGACTAGTCATACAATCGATACATGAAAGTTCTCACAGACACATTGGATAAACACTCCATATGAAAACTTTCGGCGGTCAGTTCGATGGACAAGAGCAACTCATACATCCATGTGATATACCAAGCGGACGGATCTCCGCTAGTAACCTATGAGATCGGCTACACACCACTTAAGGGCGAATCATATCATCATGCTAGTCTCTCCGCTTTGTGAACACCCAGATTATTCACAAAACTATGACTAGGAACATTTGAGAGTAATGATTCACATAAGGCATGGAAGCCATCTTCTTATTACTCCAAGTGCTTTATTACACTGTTTGATGATTCATATAATTTATGTAAGACACGTATAATAAAGATTGTCATTTTTTTAATTAATGAAAATATTGCAAATACATGTACATATAGCCTATCCACAAGTTGGGTATAGGGCATATCCCTAACAATCTCTCACTTGCACTATAGCCAACTAGTATGAATCTGGACACCATACTCTCGGGTGTGTCTATCATGCTTTTGTTGAGTCAGCCCTTTAGTCAGAGAATCTGCAAGATTATCTTCTGTGGGTATTTTCTCTATAATAACTTCTTTTCTCCCAACAATCTCCATGATGAAATGAAATCGCCTGAGTACATGCTTGGATTTATGGTGGGATCTTGGTTCCTTTGATTGAGCAATGGCGACCGTGTTGTCACAGTACATCGTGACGCCATTCTTTATCACGGGAAGCGCTTCCAGCTCCGTGAAGAACTTCTTTATCCATACTGTGCTTCTTTAGCTGCCTCAGATGCTGCAATATACTCGGCTTCAGTGGTGGAGTATGTGGACATTGCTCCTTAGATAATTTGATTCCATGACAAGTAGGTTGGAATCTTCTACTTTGAATCTTTTCAAAACTTTATCTATTACGGTAGATCTTAATGCCGAATGTAGGCTGCTTCTCCCAAATCTTTCATGGAGAAATTCTGAGATAACCATTGTTTGGTGGCTTGCATCATAGGAATATCATTCCCGATGATTAAAATGTCATCGATATATATTACAAGAAATATAACAGCACTCCCACTACTTTTCTTGTAAACACAAGGCTCGTCTACATTTTTGATGAAGTCAAATTCTTTGATTATCTCATCAAATCGTATATTCCAACTTCTGGAGGCTTGCTTAAGTCCATAAATGGATCATTTAGGCTTGCATACTTTATTATGATCATCCTTAGATGTAAACCCCTCAGGTTGTGTCATATAGACTTCCTCTACGAGGTTCCCATTAAGGAAAGTTGTTTTGACATCCATCTGCCAAATCTCATAATCAAAGTGTGCAGCTAGTGCCAGTAAAATTTGAATGGACTTTATCATTGAAACAGACGATAAGGTTTCGTCATAATCAATTCATTAGATTTGTCTATAACCTTTCGCCACCAACCTAGCCTTATAGGTTTGGATGTTGCCTTCTGCATCAGTTTTACGCTTGTAAATCCACTTGCAGCCTATGGGTTTTATCCCTTCAGGTGCATCCACCAAGTCCCAAACTTTATTCTAATACATAGAGTCTATTTCGGATTTCATGGCCTCAAGCCACTTGACTGAATCAATGTCACGCATTGCTTCGTCATAACTGGTAGAATCATCATTATCAATGACCTGATCATGTTCCTTATCAATATGGAAACCATATCTTTCAGGCTCATATCTTTCCCTACCAGACCTTCTAAGTTCATAACATTATGGTTGTTCTGTTGCTGACCTTTTGAGGGGCCGGTGTTTAGTTCTATGTTTTAGTTTTTATTCTTGTACCTCATCGAGGTCAAGTCTACTCCCACTATATTTCTAGAGACAAATGTTCTTTGTTCATTTGGGACGTAGAACACGTATGCTCTTGAGTTCAAGGCATATCCTACAAACTTACATTTAACTGCCCTATCATCCAATTTGTTAGTTTTTGTGAGCTTAACATATGCGTCACATCCCCAAACTCTTAGATAACTAGGACGTTTCCCAGACCATAACTCATATGGTGTTTGAATAACAGTCTTGGAAGGAACTTGGTTTAGTAGTAGTGTTGCAGTTTCTAAAGCAAGACCCCAAAATGAAAGAGGTAGATCTGTGTCTGGCATCATTGATCGGATCATATCTAATAATGTCTGATTTCTCCTTTCGGAGACCCCATTATGTTGTGGAGTTCCCGGAGGAGTCCATTGGGAAACCATGCCATTTTCTCTCAAGTAATCCTGAAATGCGTCGCTTAAGTATTCACCACATTGGTCAGACCTTAGTGACTTAATACTTTTATTAAGCTGGTATTCTACTTCAGCTTTGAAGTCTTTGAATTTCTCAAAGGCTTCAGATTTGTACCGCATAAGGTACACATACCCATATCGTGAGTGATCGTCGATAAAGGTAATGAAGTATGAGAATCCACCTCTAGCGGTGACTGACATTGGTCTGCGCATACATCAGAGTGTATGAGTTCTAATGTCTCCGTTGCACCTGTCATTTACCTTGGAAGGGTAATTTGGTCATTTTACCTAGTAAACAAGACTCACAAGTTCCATAACGTTCATATTTGAAGGGTCTGAAATATTTATCCTTATGTAGCTTAGTTAATCTTGTTTCATTGATATGATCTAAGCGATTGTGCCATAGAAGTGATTCATTGATATTATTCGAGTTAACATTGTATATATTAGAGGTTGAACATTCTTTGTTAGTTTGGAAGACATAAATACCATTATTCAAACTACCACCTCCATATTTTATTTCATTGAAATAAATAAAACATTCATTACAACTTATTAGGTATGAAAAGCCTTTATACATAAAGAAGAAATTGAAATGATGTTTTTTACTAGAGAGGTACATAAACACAATCTTCTAAGTCTAAAACTAAACCATTCGACAAAACTAATGAATAAGTCCCCACGCACAATACAGCCAGTTTTTCTCCATTACCCATACGTAAGTCAACCTCCCTATGACGGAGTCTCCTACTATTTCTCAGGCCCTGCACATTGTTACACAAGTGAGTCCCACAACCAGTGTCAAGCACCCAAGTAGAAGGTTCAGAGTTTTGAGAGTATAGTTCAATCATATACAACATACCTGAAGCATTGGGTTTCTTGGCCTCTTAAGCTTCCCTAGCTTCATTGGCTTTCAAGGATCTGCAATCTTTCTTCCAATGACCCTTATTTCCACAAAAGAAACATTTCCTCTTTCCCTTTTTCTTCTCCACCTTACCATTGGGTTTTAGGTGATCTGGAGTCTTGGCATTGCCCTTATTTTTCTTTGGGCCTCGTGGCTTCAGGTCCGTACCCGTAAGCATGACGGAGGGTTTAAGCTCCGGTTTCAAGTCCTTCTCTGCTTGCTTTATCAGATTATGCAATTCTATTAAAGTAGCTTCTTTATTAGATAGATGAAACTGCATAATAAAGTTAGAGAAGTCTTTTGGTAAGGACTGAAGAATTTGATCGTGACCTATCTCATGATCCATGATGAACCCGAGGTTGGCCAATTTTTCAATGTGGCCAATCATCTTAAGCACATGTCTACTAACAGAACATTCTTATTCCTTGTTTGGAATAAGGCACATGACACTTGAAATCTCACGGTATGAATGGAAGTTGCATACAACTCCTTCAAGGAAAGATGATGGTTTGAGCATCCATATCTTCGTGAGCTTTCTGAAGTTCGTCCGACATAGAGCCAAACATTATGCAAACTGCTTGCTTATCATCATCGACGTGTTTCTTCCAAGCATCAAATATATTTTGGTCAACATCTTCTGCGGGTTCAGGGGATATGGTCTTTCAAGAACATAGAAAATATTTTCTTGTCGTAAGACAATTTTAAAGTTTCTAAACCAGTCATTGTAGTTGTCCCCTTTGAGCTTATGCTCATCAAGGATGGAACGAAGTGATATTCTGTTTGCCATTCGAAAGTTTGTTAAATATTTTAACCCACCTGTTAAGAGAGAATGTTAAAATTAGGAATATGTTTTCACTAATGTTTCATAATAACATGGGCTTTTAATATTATGAAGTTGCTCTCACTCAATTGTTTTAAAATTTTAAGCAAATCGCATCAACCCCAATATGATGGATTTCTTGTGGGCAAGGATCCCATTATCATCATTTCACAACTCCTACTAGGGCCGGTCATTATAAAATACGATAATTAGGTAGGTTCCCAACCAATTTATGATATGAATCACAATTTCTTGATCATTGGGTTGGGCAATCAAACATGACATAGCTTATGCTAGTCCTTGTGGACACCCAATCTTTGCCACTAAGTTATAAGACCACGCCTAAGGGTCCCTGCGTCTTATGACTCAGAAAATCAAACCATTATCAATAGGACGATTTAGGGACAAATTGGTATTGGTCAATCTGGTAAAGCCTAGTCCTGCCAATACGGTTTAAGCCCTTTGGGTCTATACTTTACAATGGGAGGCAAATTTTAGACTTAAATTATTATGAGGATTTTAGCACGTTTAAGTGAATAATTGTCAAATGGATTCCTCCATTGAAAATTCCCCAGAGGGAAGGTGGAGCGAACTCTCTTAAATACCCTTACCTCTTAGGCTCTTATTACCTTGTGACATGAATAAACAATAGATCCTCCAAATTAGTCCAACACTTTAAATATGCTTTAAGGTAAGCTTTGAGTAAATGATTATCTAGATGTCTTCACAGCTTTTCCTTTTGGCTATAAAAAGGTAGTGAGTGAAGGAAGACACCAAATCATTATCTAACTCTAGTAATACCTTTGTTAAATTAACTTTAGTTTGGAAAGTTTTATTAACGCCTTGGTCCCACCCCACTTGTATCTTTTATAATGTCTTTTATATAACAAGTTATTTATATTTATTAGCCTTAAAGGTAATAAATCTCTAAGTTCATCACAGAATATTACTTAGCTAAGGATAAGCAATACACTCTCTATTTTCTTAGAAAGTCTCTAGATGCTTCCACCCTAAATTAATCATGCCAATTCTAATCATATATAGAATCATCGGGCATATGAGTTTTAATATGTTGGAATTATTCTAGGCATTAAATAACTTTGATTAATATTAAATTATGATATTGCATTTTATTTTAATCAAATAAATTTACTATTCATATTGTTTACAGATGCGTGAACGTTAAATGCAATTTCACAATTCAAATCTTAAGCAAATCATATAAAACTGTGTAAATAAAATTAAGTTCAGGGTGTTAGCTTTCCAACGAGCTTTTACACACCCAATTTCTAGTTCAAATGAAGAGAAGAAACAAAATCAAACAAAAATGGCGCGCTGATACACTGTTGGGAAGCGGCCGCGAGTGCGCAGTAGAAAATTAAAAATTATGATGCCGCTATCCCTTTGCCCAAGACCCATTTGTTTTGATTATTCTACAAGCCTAGGCATGTTACTATATATTCTAAGCATAAAAACTCATAAAACATGCAAAGAACATAAACTTAAACATGCTAACTATCATAAGAACTCTAATTAAAAAAAAAAGAAAAAAAAGACTTACTTGAACCGAAGACTCCTCTAGTCCTCCCTCCAATCTACAAGCTTTTCTCGAAATCAGCAACTTCTTCCACGTTCCAAAGATCCACCCAAGTGTGTGGCCTGCAAAGGTGCACACACCGAAGCCGAAACTCAACGGCAAGACTACACGTTGAGTGCACGGGATTTTGTGCCTTGGTACTAGCCTAGACAAATACCTCAAAACTTTTAAGTTGAGATTCCTCTAGTCAATTAGACTTAATGATCCTCAAAATCAGTGGCTTACTCTTAAACTTTAGAGTTGCTCACTTATATAAACCCAAGATATGAAAGGTTTTGGTGTAAAAATTTGTAAAGAATTCTTTAGGTTTATATAGGTGCTCCAAAGACAACAAAATTAATTAAGAATTCGATGTGGGATAAATGCTAATTAAATCTTAGCCATTGGATCTTAATATAGTGGTTTAATGAGATTATAAAACCCTGATAAGACTTTGGGCCGAATTGGAATTCAAAACAAATAAAAAAAAGTAGATTTTTTTTTATTATTTTTCTTATTCATTTTTCCAATTCCCAAAGTTCCCCTATCGTCATTCACCAATCCCTAAGCCACTTTGGAACCTCATAAATGATCTGTTCAATAATTAAACACATTGAACCATTTATGAACAATTCCTACAGCAATCATATATGATGTTACATTTGTACTGTGCACTGTTAACCATTGATTTCGACTTTGTTGTGTGTGACCTTTTGGGTTCCTCTCAAGTTGGACATGAAATGAATCGTGATAATTTAATCGAACATAAATTATCCTCCGATTAGATGGTCGTTCGAATTAAATGACCAAGGTTGACATCTAGCAACATGCCAAGGCCTCCAAATGAGAAAGAAAGATATATACCCATTCTGTATGCGATTTACATATGATACGGCCCCTCGCCTCACTGTATCCCCCCGTTTGACCTAGGGTATGGAAATTGTCTACCCATATAGTCAAAGGTATGATGTTGATAGTGTCATGAATCGTGCTAACCCAAGAATCTCAATGATTTCTTCCGTTGCGGCCACAGTCTCAAGCACTGATCACACATATCAACCCGCGAACTGGAATATTACTCTTATAAGAAAATATTATCCGAGAGTGGCAATTATCTGTTGTATCCTTACAAACTCCATGTTTTTCAACAAATGACCCAATCATACCCTTATGACCGGATCTTTTGAACCGGGGAAGGAGAATGTCAAAGTTATTTGATCCACACATAAGATTTTAAAGACCTCAAGTCTAAGGACTAGTCATACAATCGATACATGAAAGTTCTCACAGACACATTGGATAAACACTCTATGTGAAAACTTTTGGCGGTCAGTTCGACTCATGCAGAGAAACTCATGCATCCATATGATACACCAAGCGGACGGATCTCCGCTAGTGCCTATGAGATTGGCTACCCCACCTAAGGGCGGATCATATCATCATGCTAGTCTCTCCATTTTGTGAACGCCCAGATTATTCACAAAAATATGACTATGAACGTTTGAGAATAATGATTCTCATAAGGCATGGAAGCCATCATATTATTACTCTAAGGCTTTATTACAGTGTTTGATGATTCATATAATTTATTTAAGACACGTATAATAAAGATTTTCATTTTATTAATTAATGAAAATATTGTAAATACATGTACATATAGCCCATCCACAAGTTGGGTTTATGGCATATCCCTAACATGTACGAGCTCTGGGAGAGTCCCAGCAGCTTTCTAGATCTATCCCGGTAGATCTTTATTCCTAGAATAAAAGCTGCTTCTCCTAAGTATTTCATGGAGAATTTTAATGAAAGCCAACCTTTCACCAATTGTAGCATGGGAATGTCATTGCCTAAAAGCAATACATCATCAACATATAGGACAATGAATGTCAGTGTGCTCCCACTGACCTTCTTATATACATAAGAATCATCTTCGTTTTGAATGAATCCATATTCTTTTATGATCTCGTCAAAATGTTGGTTCCAAGAACGCGATGCTTTCTTTAATCCATAAATGGATCAGTTTAACTTGCAAACCTTGTTTGCATGTCTTGGTACGACAAAATCGTCAGTTTGTTGCATATAAACATCCTCCAAAAGGTTTTCGTTAAGGAAAGCGATTTTGACGTCCATCTGCCATATTTCATAATCGAAATATGCAACAATAGCAAGCATTATCCGAATGGATTTAATCATGGCAACGGGTGAAAAAGTTTCATAGTAATCGACACCATGTCGTTGACGATACCCTTTCGCGACACCTAGCTTTGTACGTTTGTATGTTGCCATCCATGTCTGTCTTCTTCTTGAAGACCCATTTAAAACCAATAGGCATAATGCCATCTGGTGCGTCAACCAGTGTCCAAACTTGGTTAGTATACATGGAATCCATTTCGAACTTCATGGCATACTGCCATAAAGCGAAGTCGATACCTTGTATCACTTCCTCATATGTAGCCGGTTCATCTTCCTCAATAAGATTAATATCTACATGAGGTGAGATCAGAAACCCATACCTCTCAGGTTTTTTTATGACTCTGTCCGACCTACGTGATTCTTATATATTAGAAGATTATGGAATAGTCTCATCCCTGATGGACACTTCATGTTCCGTGACGAGGTCGGTGCCAGGAACAGTATCATTCCGATTTTCATCGAGTTCTACTTTCCTCCCACTTGCCACTGCATTCATGAATTCCTTTTCTAGGAAAACTGCATGGAGAGCAACAAATGTTTTGTTCTCTGTGGGTTGTAGAAGTAATATCATTTGGTTTCACTAGGATAACCTACAAATAGGCACTTATCCGATTTGGGTTCTAGTTTGGTACTATCCAAACGTTTAACATATGCCCAGTATCCCCAAATATTCAGGAATGAGAAACTCAGTTTCTTTTCTGTCCATATTTCATATGGAGTCTGTCCAACAGACTTTGACGGAACCTTATTCAAAATAAGTATTGCACTGTTTAATGCGTATCCCCAGAAGGAAATTGGTAGCTCTGTGCTACTCATCATAGACCTTACCATGTCCAACAAAGTTCGGTTTCTCCGTTCAGATACACCGTTAAATTGAGGTGTTCCGGGAGGAGTCCACTGTGAAAGAATACCATATTCTTTCAAGTAATGTTGAAACTCATTGCTCAAGTATTCTCCACCATGGTCCAACCGTAATATTTTAATACTTATACCGGTCTATTTTTCTACTTCGTGTCGAAACTCTTTGAATTTATCAAAAGTTTCCGACTTATGTTTCATAAGATACACATAACCATAACATGATGCATCATCCGTAAAGGTTACGAAGTATTCATATCCACCTCTAGCATGGCTAGACATGGGCCCGCATACGTCACTATGAACTAGGGCTAACAGTTCAGTGGCACGTACACATTTACCGCTAAAAGGTGTTTTAGACATTTTGCCTAATAAACAAGATTCACAGACATAATATGAATTAGGATCAAATCCTTCTAAGTATCCATACTTCGAAAGTGTGGATATACGAGTTTTGTTAATGTGTCCCAGACGACAATGCCACATATAAGTTTCATCTATTTTACTCATTTGAGCCTTTTGTTTGTCATGTTATATGTTTGATATTCGTTTATATTCAAAATATAAAGACCATTATTGACATCTGTTGTACAAATCAAAACATCATCTTTATATACAAAACACACAATGTTCCGGAACAAAGGTATACCCACATCGGGTTAAACAAGATACATAGATGATATTCCTAGTCAAACTAGGTATAAAATAACAGTCTCCTAAATTAAGTACATGCCCCGAGGGTAGATTCAAAATATAGGTGCCAACGGCCAAAACATCAACTCTAGTCCCATTTCCGACTTGGAGGTCGATCTCTCCTGAAGCCAATCTCCTGCAAATCTGTAGATCCTGCACATCAGTATATATGTGAGTACCACATCCAGAATCAAAAATCCAATTTTTAAAACCAGTAGTGGACATGTTTATTTCAATAACAAACATACCTGAGGCTGGAGCCTTGCCCGCCATCACTTCCTTCAGGTCCGCCTGGTACTTACGGCAGTCACGCTTCCAGTGACTCCGTTTGCCACAGTGTAGGCAGACGTCATGGGATATGTTCTTCGTCTTCCTAGAAGACTGTGATGATTTACCCTTGCCCTTCTTTTTCTTCTTCACACCCCCAGAAGCCTTCGGCCAAGCCTTGGCCTTCTTGGATGTCGAAGTAAGATGCGCATCGCGCTTCTTGCCTTTTTGAAGCTCTGGCTCTGCCTCTTTCAGCATTGCCATCAACTCTTCAAGAGTCTTCTTTAGGTCCATCATATTGTAGTTCATGATGAACCCACCCCAGCAGTCAGGCAGAGACTGTAAGATCAAATCTATCGAAGTCTCGGCCTCAAAGGTAATGCCCAGCTGACCTAGCTGTTCGATGTCAGCAATCATCTGCAACACGTAGTCTTCGACAGATGTACCCTCTGACATACGCGAGCGAAAGAGCTTCTTTTGCAATTCGTACTTCTGAGATCTAAGGTTAGATCTGTGAAGGTCTTTCAATTTCAACATCATTTGGTATGGATCCAATCCCTTGTTCTGATGACGAAATTGAGGGGTCATTGTAGCAAGCATGACGGACTGAGCAGTAAAGTTGTCATCTCAATGAGTCTTCCAAAGCTCATGAACAACTTCCCGCTCTTGTCCGGGCTCAGGCCCGAGAGGTCTCTCTATGACATAGAGTAACTTCTCGGCCCCCAGGACTATCCTGAGGTTCATCTCCCAATTTGGAAAATTCAAGCCGTTAAAGACATTCTCGCCTATGATAATGTCTCTAACGCTAATTCTTCCAGCCATCTTGATTGCTATAGTCCAACTATCCAATCAACGATTTTGGGTACCCTCAAATGTAATGGTTACTATAGTCCAACTATATAACCAAGTACAAATGGAGTAAAGTTTGAATACAGTCTAACTGTTCAAAGAAAACAATAAAATAATTAGTCCAACTAATATTTATAATGACGATAAATAATAAAATAAAAGAGCGCGCGTATTAGCGAGTATTAAACGAAATTACAAATTTAATACAAGCCTCCCACTAATTTTCGGCGAGCCTCTAACCCTCCATTGAGTACTCGGGAAACTTAGTTTCCTAGTGGGCTAGAATCCGTTAAATAATACACAACCTTGACTTTGGCCAACAAGCTGTATAAGATTTAACTAGGTAGATCTTTAAGATCAATTGGATCCCATCCAATTCCTAGATCTGGTAGGTGGACATCCAAGTCTGAAACATATTTCCAATATATCATCCTAACCTTTTCCTCTGAATCAACTAAGCCTTAGCTTTGGCTCAACAAGCTTAATGATTCTAGTTAAACGCGACCCATTGACAGTGGGAAAACTTTGTAATCCACGTCGATGAACAGAAATGACCTTGACTTTGGCCAACAAGTAACAATTGCCCAAGACATGCAATGTATAACAAAGCTTTCATGGTTCAAACACATCCGCGATGAACAATGATCTTGACTTTGGCCAACAAATCAAAGCCAATCTTGGATCTTGAGAAAGAACCACTCAATGGAAGAAAACACTTAATATTTGATGTGAGGCCGTTTTCGTAAATTGGCAACCAATTTATTATATTTGATTAGGTCTCATCATCCACCTTTAAACATGCATTCTAAAAGCATAATAAGGCGCGATAAAATTAATATTGATATGCGGATGGATATGTAAACAAATTTTTCCTAGAACAAATCTTTATTTATCTCTCCCGCTAGCACTTTACATTCTTCTACCCAATCACATAATACAATAAGAAACTTATTTACATTGAGAGGAATTGGTGAGAAGAGAAATACAAAGAGTATAAGAGATGATAGGCTGGACACGCAGGTCCAATTTCAAATAAATACCATATTTACAATAATTTCCAAAATTACCCCCACCCGTCTAATATCCATCTGATATACATTATTCATATAAATACATCCAAGTATTCACACATCATGTTTTCAATCAATCTAATCCAATTAATTAATCTTCAATTAATGACCATCCAATGTTCATACAACGATTTGATTTGCGCGAGTCCAACTCGTTTAAGAATAAATACTCAAAGTAAGTATTCTTGAATTATATCGAAATACAATATTAAATCCAATTTTAATTGCATTCAATACTAATTCTAGTTTAATTCCAAATTAAACAATTACACTTATTTTAATTAATTGCCTTTTAGACTTGGATTCCAAATCAAATCTAAATAGGACTAAAGGCCCAATTAGCATCCAATGCCAATTCAATTAAAGCCCAATGTGCTTTCAATTAATTCTTTAGGCATGAGCTTTGGCCATTATGGATCCAACCCAAGATGCCAAGGCCCAAGTTAGGAATCACCATATGCCACAAAATCAATTTAGGACCATTAGGCCCAATTAAATTTTTAAAGGCCAAAAGTCATATTTGGACTTTATGAAAATGGTTTTAGGCCCAATTGGATCCAACCTAATTGTCCAAAACCATACTTGGCCCAACCAAGCCCATTAGCCCAAATACAACAAATTAAATTAATATATTATTCCAATTACATATTAATCTAATTAAAGTGTAATTAACATAATTAATCAATTAATCTAATATTTACAAAACACTAATTAATCTAATTAATCATGCTTAACATTCAATTCATGTCCAACACAAATTGAAGCAAAATCAATCTTACAACATGCTTCAAACTCAAGGCAAAGGCAAGAAATAATATCCAATTTTGATTTCAATCCAATTAAATCAACAATCAATATTCATTTCATGCTTACAACACATCCAATTGTCTAATTTTCAAAAAATCACCATGAGCATACTAGGGTCAAGTTTCGGCCATGATAAAAAATTTGGGAATTTTTTATCCAATCAATTTTTCACAAATCCAATAATGCACAACCCTTATTTATCATCATCTAAACATAACCCAACAATCAATTGAAAAATACATGCTCCAAGCAAAATCCCCAAATTAAAGTCCATAAACCCTAGATTCAAATCATGCTTAGGATGGCTCTGATACCATTATTAGTGTCCTACACAAGCCTCAAGATTGTGTGTGAATTATTCAATAAAGTTTGCGGAAAAAACTTACATTGAACGGTTGAGATTTTCAAAAAATCCTTTGAGTGGATGAAGCTCCAAGCTTTATCTTTGTTGTAGAACTCTTGGGTGAGTTTCCCTATCACCTTAATCAACTCTTTTAAGTGCTAGCTTGATGAATTTTTGCAACACAAATTCAAGAACCAAGGAGATTGTCACAGCAATTGGAGAGGAGAGAAGAGAGTTTTTGTGTTTTTGTGACTTGTGTTTCCAAACCAAGTGGTTGTGTATTTTGTTTTCCAAAAACAAGGTAGGTAAAAAACAAGTGGTTTTGTATATTAATGAAACCAATCACTTTTGCCAACTACCACCATCACATGTGTGATATGTGTGAAGTGGGTCCCACCACTTTAAATTCACAATTCAAGTTGGCTCACACAACTGGACTTTGGGCCCGGGTTCGTTTAATCCGACTAAATAAATTTACCGTCGATAAATAATTAAATCCAATTTAATTAAATAATGATGTCTCGCAAAATTATTACGAAAGTCGCTTACGAATTAATTCCAAATTAATTCATTCGCTTGAATTAAAATCCAATTTTAATTTCGTATTGAAATCTAATTTCAATTAATATATCCGATATATTATTTTAGCCCAAATAAATAAATTAAATAGAAAAATCTAATTTAACTATTAAATTTATTTTACCGATTAATTCTAAATTAATCGCGTTCTCTCTGTTCTATACGAATTTAATCCCAGATTAATTCTTGCCGCAATTAATCCCAAATTAATTTTCTCTCTCATTATTAATCCCAGATTAATTCTATTTGAGTCAAATGTCATTGGTGAATCTTTGGGAAGTGACCCAAGAGATTCCTGGATATATTGGCAGTAAATTCGGTTGTCGGACTATCCGACACGTGCGTACCCCGTACCACATTCTCACCGATTTACAAGAAATGGTTGGCTTCTAGCAAAGCATCGTGCCTACCAAATTCTCCAGAAATATCCGCGAAGGAATATTATAAGTATCAGTGTAGTAATACTATATAATGCATAATACGATCCAGTATCGAATGTCACATGCTAGACCTAGGGCTGGCTCTGTGTCTGTCCCGTACGATGCATACATCGGATCACGAGTAACTAGTCTCTATAATCGGAAAGTCATGACCTAGTCATACTTTCCCGATAGCTGCAGCTTTTAAGAGTACTATTACCGTATCATGCGTGACCATCATCTCCATATGACTAATTGATACTCTCATCTTGACATCACATCCAATACACTATGATTCTCAGTAAACCCAGTACAGGCGTACACAAAACCTGTTAAAGCTCCGGACGACCAATACCAAAGCAAACTGATTGTCGCAAGTACTAGCGACATAAGTCTCAGGTTAAAGACCACATACACCTACCCTGATTCGGATTCCCATAGACACATAGTCCTACTACCAATGGGATTCTGAGGGGTCTATCCAAAGCGAACTGTTCCCGATCCAACGGCTAACATAACCTCTTATCACACTTGCATAAGTACCAATACTTAAACATATGAGAACTATACCGTTAAGCTTCCATAACGTGCACAAGTGCAATACTAGTATATTCTGCATTATCGATGTCCAATCTCGACAATACTACGACTGGGGATATTTAATGATTAAATCATTTGTGGATCAATAATATCTCATATCTTATTAATCTGATTTAACCATTTGGACTTTTATCATTAATAAATATACAAGTAATCTGATGAGCGGAAAATATATCAATATTTACCGCCCCTTTTACTTAATATTTTGTTTAGTTTCTCGGGTTTGATGAACGTTTTGATATGTTTTATTTTATTTTGCAGATAAAATAATATTGGGACTCAATGAAATCATTTAGGACGAAATGTGGATCAAATAAGGGCAATTATTGGACTTGATATATTAATTTTGGAGATTGGAAACTTGAAAGGGCGTTTTGACGAAGTGCAGTTTTGGAAATTCCAGTTTTGTGCATCTGTCGTATTTTGCATAACTTTTTACTCAGCATATCGGATTGAGCTGATTCAAGTTCCAGATTAAAGAAGACTCAAATTTCTACAACTTTAAAAGAGAAATATTTTCGAATTCTTATGATTTCACACGACCGAAATTGATGAACCATCCAGAAGTGTGTGGAGTGTAATTATTAAAAGTCATTATCAATCATTTTCAAAGCAAAATATTAATTAATTAATAATTAATAAAAATTATCAAATCAACACCAAACAATAAGAAATTAGTGGAGCAATTATGGATTTGGTGGAGTAATTAGTGGAGAAATTAATAATGGATTTGGTGGAGAATTTGATGGATGATTTGATGGTGGCAAAATTTTGCCTAAATACCAAGCCATTTCATTTGTAAAATTCATACTTTCTTCTTTGAAATTCTTAATGAATAAATAAGAAGATTGTATCTAGTTTGTTTATTTTTAGTTTTCAGTAATTAATTTTCAGTTTCGCACTTTCTTTTCTTTACTTTTCAGTTTTTACTTTCCACAATTTACTTTTACGCACAGTACTTTTCTTTCTTTAATTTTTCTGTTTTTACTTTTCAGTAATGAGGAGGTAACTTCCTCAGCTAGGGTGAAAGGTAATTCTTTTACTATTGCTATTTAGATTAATCTCCCTTAAATATAATATATTCACTATTTAAAATATTGACTTAAAAAGGATACCGCTATATTGGTCGGTTGGTAATTCATTTTAATCTGTTTTAACCTGACTAATCAAGGATACCGCCAGATTGGTCGGTTGGTAATTAAACTTTCTTACCGCCTATATGGCAGGTTCATGGACAAATCTTTTTACCTCCTTAATGGCCAGTTGGACTTAATTTGACTTAATCAGGTTACCGCCTATATGGCTGGTGGGTAATGTTATCACAAGTTTATATATTGATATTATGGGAGATATCTAAATTAGTAGTATTAAAAGTAATTCCTTTTACCTTAACAGTTTATTTTATTGTAATTTACTTTTCAGTATTTACTTTACCGCATTTTTACTTTATGTCTTTTATTTTCAAGTTTTTACTAGCCCTAGTTATATGTTGTAACTAAATTAGTTATCTGGGGTTGTGATGAAATCCAATATCACCGTTTTATAAGGGTTAGATTATAGTTTGGGTAATATAAAGATTTATTTATTGAGTCTTAATCTTAATGCTTTTTCATTAATTGGCCATTAATAAAATTGATCTGGTAAATCTAAAATGAACTAGACATACGGATTTTAGGTTTTAGCCTTAGACTCAATAGCCCACGATCTTCCTTGAGGATAGATAACCCTTTAATAGATTTCCTTACAGGATAGGAATATACCTGTCGGGCGGGGGTAGCCATAATTGGAACTTAAACTTAATGAATCCAGATAATTTGGTTGACATAGACATATGGTTCAATTGGGTTAAACTGGGTATTTGTGTCTGACCATCGACAGAGGCTCACACATAATTTAGTGTTCCAGGTTAATAAATCAATATATTACCCAACTTTAAGATAACCACTTCATCTTTAAAATGATATTGGAAGAAATCACAACCCTAGATAGTTTTTAATATTGAATTTTCTTAAAACCTATTTTCGACAACTTTATTTACTTATTTTTAAATTTAGAATCGTCACCTTTTCAAATCAATCAAACAACCTGTTATATACTAGTAATCATTTGACCTCATAAAATTAATAGAAGAGATATTAGTCCTCGTGGGATCGATATTTTTTATACTACTTGAACGATACGTGCGCTTGCGTTATACGTGTGTGTTTACGCCGGTCAGTTTGTTTTTGCGCCGTTGCCGGGGACTTATTTATCTTTTACTATTAGTTTAGGGGTTAGATACGTTACTTATATCTAATTTCTTTTTACTTATTGTTTTTGTTTTCTTGTGTTTCAGGTTCTCATAAACTTCATGAGACGAACCAGAAGCTTTGAACTCCCGACCGCTTGACCCAGAAATTGAAAGAACCATCAGACATTTAGAAGGGAAAGGCGAGAAGGCCAAGAAGCTTTAGTCAACATGGAACCTGAACCTTTGAACGTTGCACCACCAATTCCCATTCGAGACAGAACCATTCCGGTGGTTGACAGACTCATTTCCTGTATTGTACTTCCTCCCTTACCAGCAAATGCGTGTGACATCAAAAAATGCATTCAGATGATTCAGCAGTCAGTTCAGTTCGGGGGAATGCAACTGAAGATCCTAATTCCCACATCAGCAACTTCCTGGAAGTTTGCGGCACTTTTAACTACAACAGAGCATCAGAAGAAGCAATGAGACTGCGAGTTTTTCCATATTCCCTGAAGGACAGAGCTAAAGCTTGGCTACATTCACTACCAGCAGGTTCTATCACAACTTGGAACACTTTAGCCACCAAATTTCTTGCAAAGTACTTTCCACCAGCCAGAACCGGAAAGCTGAGGAATGACATCACATCCTTTGTACAACAAGATTCAGAATCCCTCTGCGAAGCTTGGGAAAGGTATAAAGATTTACTCCGGAAATGTCCTCACCATGAGATTCCAAAGTGGCTACAAGTTCAGACCTTTTACAATGGACTTTCTGGAATAATGAGAACCACAATCGATGCTGCTGCTGGAGGAGCCTTGATGGCAAAAGGAGAAGATCAAGCCTGGGACCTAATCGAAGAAATGGCCAACAACAATTCCTTGTGGCCAACAGAAAGGAGCATGATCCAAAGAATTGCAGGAATTTATGAAGTTGGAGCAAACACAGCAGTGAATACCAGGCTGGATCAGATATGCAAATTTCTAGAAACACTTAGAACCGCAAGTTGTGAACATCACTGGATCCACAAGTTCACCATATGGAGGAGCACCAGAGTCAAACCAACTTGAAGAAACGGTGAATTATGTCAACGATTTCAACAGACAAGGGAACAATCCATATTCCAACACCTACAACCCAGGGTGGAGGAATCATCCTAATTTATCATGGAGCAACAATTCAGGCCAACAGCAGAACTATCCACCTGAATTCCAGCAACAGAACAAAGGCCAGGAGCAGGCAAATGAATCAGGAATAACAGAAGTGTTGACCTACTTGAAAAAGATGGAAGCAAAACACGACTCTCAAGCAGCAAGATATGACACTATATTTCAAAGCCATTCAACCTCTATCAAAGCACTAGAGAATCAAATCGGACAACTAGTCAATGCTCAGAGTTACAGACCGCCAGGTACCCTTCCTAGCAACACAGAGCCAAATCCAAGAAACATGGGGAAGGAGCAATGTCATGCCATCATGTTAAAAAGCGGTACTGAAATTAACAAAGATGTTGGAGTCAAAACAGCTGCTGAGGAAGTTCCAAAAGAAATAAAGCAACAGATGGAGGAAAAAGAAGCAAAGGAAAAAGAACAGATCACTCCACCTCCACCTTTTCCTCAACGTCTTCAGAAGAACAAATTGGACAAGCAGTTTTCTCGGTTCCTGGAGATCTTCAAAAAGCTGCATATCAACATTCCATTTGCAGAAGCATTGGAACAAATGCCCACCTATGCAAAATTCATGAAAGATATTCTTTCACGAAAACAGAGATTGGGAGATTACGAGACAGTAGCATTAACAGAAGAATGCAGTGCCATCATTCAGAGGAAACTTCCCCAAAGTTGAAAGATCCTGGCAGTTTCACTGTTCCTTGCGTCATAGGAGAACATAACTTTGGTAAGGTTTTGTGTGATTTAGGTGCGAGTGTTAACTTGATGCCTTTTTCTATTTTCAGGAAATTACAGATTGGAGAAACAATGCCAACATCAGTCTCACTACAACTTGCTGATAGAATGCTCGTATTTCCGAGAGGTGTAGTTGAGGATGTGCTAGTCAAGGTTGACAAATTCATTTTCCCAGCAGATTTTATTATCCTTGATATGGAGGAAGACGCAGACGTGCCAATCATCCTTGGGAGACCATTCTTGGCTACAGGTCGAACCATTATTGATGTACAAATAGGAGAATTAACCATGAGGGTACAGGACCAAGAAGTAACATTCAATGTTTTCAAGGCCATGAATTTCCCAGATGATGAAAAGAAGGAGGAATGTTTCAAACTCGATGTGATACACAGTACCATTCAGAACTCTGATGAAAGACAAAGTTCTACTGACAAACTTAAAACATGTCAATTGCCTGTGGAGCCTAAAGATAAAGCGTCTTTTGTACTGAAGGAGCCAATTCTTGCACTACAAGCAACAGAAGAGAAAAATTTCCACCAGCTCAATGAATTGGAGGAATTTCATAATCAGCCTTTTGAGGATGCCAAATTGTACAAAGAAAAGGGCAAGAAAAGACATGATGAGAAGTTAGTGCGCATACAACTGGAACTAGGGCAGAAGGTACTGTTAAACAAATCAAGGGTGAAATTCTTCCCATGGAAGCCAAAATCACGGTGGTCAGGTCCATTTGTGATCACCAAAGTTTTACCAAATAGAGCCGTTGAGATACATGATCCTGATGCTAACAAAACTTTCAAGGTTAAAAACAAGCGTGTCAAGCACTACTGGGGAGAATCATTTGAGCGACAAAAAGAAAGTGTCACACTTTCAGATCTAGCCTAACGTTCAAGAAGACACGTCTAGCTGACGACTTTAAACTTAGCGCTAGCAGGGAGGCAACCCATGCAATTTGTGTATATATTGTGATTTGGTGTGTTTTATTTTTGTGTGTTTAATTTTTGCAGGATTAGTCATTTCAAAATGGAAGATGCTCTCGCAAATCTTCGCAAGCAATTTCCTTCTCTCCCTCAAAAATCTCTGATGAAAGTTTACAAAGCTCGCTTGGAACGGATGAGACTATTGATGATCAAAGGTATTCCTACTGATATTTGTTGGGTAATCGAAGCACGAATTCGTTTAGCAGGTGAGTATTCTGAGTCTTGTAATTCTTATTTACCTGGTTTTGGAAGAATAACCTATGCAAAGAAACGAAAAGCTAAGCAAATGGGTGTTTGTTTTAAATGTGCACGATTTAATTGCAACACTGGTTGTCGTTCTTTAGGAATGGTGTCTGATAATCGCGAAGACAAAATTAAATTCATTAGGGATGGCTTGAGTAAGGAGTCTGTAGATGAAATATCTTTAACTCTTGAGACGCATCCCAGTGGATATGTTCACATAGCCATTCGCAAATTACATACACAATTCAAAAAGAAAGATAACAATTAAGTCTCGGGAATCTGACTAAAAAAGACCCTGTTTGCCAATTTATAAGAAAATTGGATGGGAAGCTTGTCCCTGACGCATAGACGTCAATCAAGCCGTTACTTTTCTTGTAAATTTATATCTCTTTGTCTTTTCTTAATAATTGTGATTTGTTTTGTTGTTTTCTTTTATTTTCTCCTACAGGATCCAGACCTTTTTGACTATCACGATATTATTTCGCTACTAATCGTCCTCTGGAAGATACTTGTGCTATTTTTACTCACCCTTTTCAGGTACTATAAATTCAGCCCGTCATTGCACTTTTGAAGGCATCCCGAGTTGAGAAATAAATAAATAAAAAATGGAAGTCACTTCAAGAAGACGAGTTGAAAACATCTGTGTGTTTTGCGGTACTAGTGTTGGTACTAAGCCACAATACGTAGAAGCAGCACATGAATTGGGTCGAGTCTTAGCTACAAGGAATATGCACTTAATATATGGCAGAGGCAATCTTGGACTAATGGGGATCGTTTCAAAGGCCGTTCAGGAATGAGGCAGTCATGTATTGGGAATCATCCCAAAACCCTTGGCAGAGGCAAATCTTATTGGATCATCAAACGGAGAGGAACTGATCGTGCCAGGTATGTCTGAACGACTGGTAGAAATGATTAACCATGCTGATGCTTTTATCGCTTTGCCAGGTGGCTTGGGTACATTGGAGGAAATATTTATAGTATTATCTTAGGCGAACCTGAACATACACCAGAAACCAATTGGGTTGTTTAACGTTGATGGATTTTATGATTTTTTCTTTGTGTGTTTCTTGATGATGCTTGGAGAAATGGGTTCGTGTCAAGACCTTTGAAAGAACTCCTCTTCACTGCCAGAACTGCTCCGGATCTAATAGACCAACTCATAGCCTATGAACCTCAAGTTGACCCTATCCTTTCAAAGATAAATTGGTCCGAGGACGATCGTGGTAAGAGGCGTCGAATTAATCTGGATCTTAACCTTTAATTTCCTGTAGATTTCAGCTAATCAGGTACGACCTTCTTAACTCTCCTATTATTGTTTAAGACATTGGGGACAATGTCTCATTTAGGTTTGGGGGAGGAAATTAGTTGAGTACTACCTTGTTTTTAGTTTGTATGTTGTTTTTATTTTTAGTCCAAATTTTTTCGAAAAATACAAAAAAAAATTGAAATTTTTTTCAAAAATTACAAAAATATTTTGCGTTTTGTGTGTTTTTTATTTTTGACTAAAAAGGTGAAATTGGTAAGAGATAGCTGAGTAAGGAGTTTCCATTCCTGAGACGTATCTCAAGCCTATTTTCGAAACAAGTTAATTTTTGTTTATTTCATTTTGAATTATTTAATTTGTGAATTCTCCTTAAAACGGACTAAAAGGAATCTTCATATGTTCAGTTGACAAATATTATCAACATATATAGTAACATACGGACATGAGCTAAAAATTGAAAAGTTTGTAATATTCAGTGCTCTAGTTTAATTGGAGAAAGCATCTAAAAAAAAAAGCAATGGAGTAAAAAAAATAAAAAAATAAAAATAAAGTATCTAAGATCCGGGTTATTAAGTCTGTAAGGGTGTTTTAACACCTAGTGCCCTAAAAAACTGGTTTGGGAGTCACTGACCCAAAGCTCGTTACATGGATCGAAGATGCTGCAAAAATATATATATCTGAAGTCTGGGTAATTAAGTCCGTAGGGGTGTCTTAACACCTGGTGCCCTAAAGCCAACTGGTTTGGGAGCCACCGACCCAACACTCGCTACATAGATGGAAGATATTGTATATAAATAAAAAATAGAGAAAAATCAAAGAAAAAATCAGAAAAATCAGAAAAATTATTCCATTGCTGCAAAAAGGTGTGAATTCTGATAAAACTTTAGGACAAAAATATTACTCTCTTATCAACTGCACTTATGACTGTTGTGGGCAAAAATGAGTTGATTAATATTTTGTTGGCTGTGTATATGGAGAATGGTAAAAAATCGGAGAATTTACCTATTCGGTAATTTAGAATGAAACAAAACAACTAGTAACTTGGAGTAAAAGTTTCACCTGATTAGTCACTAACATCTTTATTCTCTTTTTGCTTGTCTTTTTGCTTTTGTGTGCATTAGTTTTACTACCTTTTTACTTTTGTAAAATGTTTGTGGGTATCATTGCTGTAAACCCTCACGAGACTACAACTTGTCCCTAGGGACACCTAGGGGTTTAAAGGCTTGTTGCATACGCTAAATGCAACCGTGATCCCTACGAAAGTGGCTTAGTTTAATTTTAATTTTATTTTGTTGTTTTGCTCGAGACTAGCAAAATGTTAGGTTTGGGGGTGTGATGAGCGGAAAATATATCAATATTTACCGCCCCTTTTACTTAATATTTTGTTTAGTTTCTCGGGTTTGATGAACGTTTTGATATGTTTTATTTTATTTTGCAGATAAAATAATATCGGGACTCAATGAAATCATTTAGGACGAAATGTGGACCAAATAAGGGTAATTATTGGACTTGATATATTAATTTTGGAGATTGGAAACTTGAAAGGGCGTTTTGACGAAGTGCAGTTTTGGAAATTCCAGTTTTGTGCATCTGTCGTATTTTGGGCATAACTTTTTACTCAGATATCGGATTGAGCTGATTCAAGTGCCAGATTAAAGAAGACTCAAATTTCTACAACTTTGAAAGAGAAAATATTTTCGAATTCGGATGATATAACGACCGAAATTGATGAACCATCCAGAAGTGTGTGGAGTGTAATTATTAAAAGTCATTATCAATCATTTTCAAAGCAAAATATTAATTAATTAATAATTAATAAAAATTATCAAATCAACACCAAACAAGATAAGCAATTAGTGGAGCAATTATGGATTTGGTGGAGTAATTGGAGAAATTAATAATGGATTTGGTGGAGAATTTGATGGATGATTTGATGGTGGCAAAATTTTGCCTATAAATACCAAGCCATTTCATTTGTAAAATTCATACTTTCTTCTTTGAAATTCTTAATGAATAAATAAGAAGATTGTATCTAGTTTGTTTATTTTTAGTTTTCAGTAATTAATTTTCAGTTTCGCACTTTTTTCTTTACTTTTCAGTTTTTACTTTCCGCAATTTACTTTTACGCACAGTACTTTTTTTTCTTTAATTTTTCTGTTTTTACTTTTCAGTAATGAGGAGGTAACTTCCTCAGCTAGGGTGAAAGGTAATTCTTTTACTATTGCTATTTAGATTAATCTCCCTTAAATATAATATATTCACTATTTAAAATATTGACTTAAAAAGGATACCGCTATATTGGTCGGTTGGTAATTCATTTTAATCTTGTTTTAACCTGACTAATCAAGGATACCGCCAGATTGGTCGGTTGGTAATTAAACTTTCTTACCGCCTATATGGCAGGTTCATGGACAAATCTTTTTACCTCCTTAATGGCCAGTTGGACTTAATTTGACTTAATCAGGTTACCGCCTGTATGGCTGGTTGGTAATGTTATCACAAGTTTATATATTATATTATGGGAGATATCTAAATTAGTAGTAGTAAAAGTAATTCCTTTTACCTTAGCATTTTATTTTATTGTAATTTACTTTTCAGTATTACTTTACCGCATTTTTACTTTATGTCTTTTATTTTCAAGTTTTTACTAGCCCTAGTTATATGTTGTAACTAAATTAGTTATCTGGGGTTGTGATGAAATCCAATATCACCGTTTTATAAGGGTTAGATTATAGTTTGGGTAATATAAAGATTTATTTATTGAGTCTTAATCTTAATGCTTTTTCATTAATTGGCCATTAATAAAATTGATCTGGTAAATCTAAAATGAACTAGACATACGGATTTTAGGTTTCAGCCTTAGACTCAATAGCCCACGATCTTCCTTGAGGATAGATAACCCTTTAATAGATTTCCTTACAGGATAGGAATATACCTGTCGGGCGGGGGTAGCCATAATTGGAACTTAAACTTAATGAATCCAGATAATTTGGTTGACATAGACATATGGTTCAATTGGATTAAACTGGGTATTTGTGTCTGACCATCGACAGAGGCTCACACATAATTTAGTGTTCCAGGTTAATAAATCAATATATTACCCAACTTTAAGATAACCACTTCATCTTTAAAATGATATTGGAAGAAATCACAACCCTAGATAGTTTTTAATATTGAATTTTCTTAAAACTATTTTCGACAACTTTATTTACTTATTTTTAAATTTAGAATCGTCACCTTTTCAAATCAATCAAACAACCTGTTATATACTAGTAATCATTTGACCTCATAAAATTAATAGAAGAGATATTAAGTCCTCGTGGGATCGATACTTTTTATACTACTTGAACGATACGTGCGCTTGCGTTATACGTGTGTGTTTACGCCGGTCATAATCCAATTACAATAATGATAAAATAGCAATTTCCTTTTGTTACATAGTTAATTTGTACAAAAACACAATGTTCATTACAAATAGTGATGATATGGGTCATAATTGTCCAACAGTGACTGCCATCAAAGTGTGGAGGATAATTCATATATCCCACTATGGTATCTCAAGTCGAATGACCACTATGCTCGCTCAACTCGAGAAGATTCCTATTAACGTTGGTGTACCATATATTAGGAAATCTTCAGTGAGTCGTTCAGTGTCTTATCAAATAAACACCTACATGTCTATACGAGTCTCCCGAGACTAATGGTTCACTGGGATAAACCATCGGACCAAGTCACGATATACGATATGTACTAGTCTCAGCAGATTTTACTAACCGATCCATGTTAGTAAATCTTGACCAGTAACTTTATTTAAGGATATACATCTTATAGTGAGCTTCCTAATGTCAATTACAAACTACATTGTAACTGCGCACTATATTGTAAATCATATGGTGTTTTTCTAATATACACGTATCACTGAATTAGATTCGGTTTCGATCTAATCATAATCAGATATCTAATCATAATTAGATCGAATAAGTGTATAAAAGACAAGGGTGCTACCATTAAATTAATAATATTATGGAAAATAGTATTGCTCGTATTTATGAATCAAACATAAATACGATCCGGATTGGCACTCCGAGCACCAACCCTAACAAGGCCGACGTTGTACGTTGTCTGATTCTTGAAAATCAATTACGATAACTGCTCATCCGGTATAGGGTCGGACACTATCTCCTGAGTTTGATGATGGAGCTCCACCATTTCGTTCTGTTTTAAAAAAAATAAGTTAATTTTCGAATTTGAAAAGAAAAAAATCAATTTAAAATAATATTTATTTTACTTTAAATACTTAAACTTACGTAGCAGCGTTTGGCTTCTTCATTGATCCATTTTTTCTTCTCATTGTAGTGCGTCACTCGAAAAAACTCTGGAAATGACTGCACCTCATCTGTGCTACTCTGCTAAAAAATATAAACTGATACATTATTGGACATTAGTAAAATTAATGAACTTTTAAAATACAGTTTATGATATTTTTACCTCAGAATGTTCGGCACGGTATTGGATAAATGGCTTGGAACCTCCATGGTAGTTGAAACGCAGGTGAATTCGATTATCCGTATTTGCGTGACATTTATTCTGCATTTAACAACACTATAAGTAACAAAAACGAAGAGAATTATCAATTTCGTATTATTTTAAAAATTACCTCGTGTTTCGCGCTAGAGCAAAGCTCACACAAGAATGTCCAGTCTTACTCCTCTATAAAATCAGGCTTGTGTTGTGGAGTATCCGAAGGCCCATATGCGTCGAATATCGGTTTCAGGACTTTTGTCCTATAATCCTTCTAACTTTTACCCATTTGGTGGTCAAGATACTTCTGGATGTTTACTTTGGTCAGATCCACGTCGAACCACCACTACAAGAAAACTTTCAAATAGCGACGGAAAAATCCATAGCTAATCTATCACTAACTGACCACTAGCGATGGAATAGCGACGGAAAAATTATCTCTATTTTATTGGTCGCAAAAAAAATAGCGACGGAAATATTACATCCGTCACTAAAATTAGCGATGGAATTTTATTCCGTCTCTATATAGCGAGTGAAATTCCGTCTCTAATTAGCGACGGAAATACTTCTATCGCTAAGTAGTGTTGCAGTTTCTAAAGCAAGACCCCAAAATGAAAGAGGTAGATCTGTGTCTGGCATCATTGATCGGACCATATCTAATAATGTCTGATTTCTTCTTTCAAAGACCCCATTATGATGTGGAGTTCTCGGAGGAGTCCACTGGGAAACAATGCCATTTTCTCTCAAGTAATCTTGAAATTCGTCGCTTAAGTATTCACCACCTCGGACAGACCTTAGTGACTTACTACTTTTATTAAGCTGGTTTTCTACTTCAGCTTTGAAGACTTTGAATTTCTCAAAGGCTTCATATTTGTACCGCATAAGGTACACATACCCATATCGCGAGTGATCATCGATAAAGGTAATGAAGTAGGAGAATCCACCTCTAGCGGTGACTGACATTGGTCCGCATACATCAGAGTGTATGAGTTCTAATGTCTCCGCTGCGCGCTGTCATTTACTTTTGATGGGTAATTTGGTCATTTTATCAAGTAAACAAGAGTCACAAGTTCCATAAGGTTCATATTTGAAGGGTCTGAAATACCCATCCTTATGTAGCTTAGTTAATCTTGTTTCATTGATATAACCTAAGCGACTGTGCAATAGAAGTGATTCATTGAGATTATTCAAGTTAACGTTGTATATATTAGAGGTTGAACATTCTTTGTTAGTTTGTAAGACATAGATACCATTATTCAAAATACCATCTCCATATTTTATTTCATTGAAATAAATAGAACATTCATTACAACTTATTAGGTATGAAAAGCCTTTATTACATAAAGAAGAGAAATGATGTTATTTACTAGAGAATGTACATAAACACAATCTTCTAAGTCTAAAACTAAACCATTCGGAAAAACTAATGAATAAGTCCTCACGCACAATGCAACCAGTTTTGCTCCATTACCCATGCGTAAGTCAACCTCCCCATGACGGAGTCTCCTACTATTTCTCAGGCCCTGCACATTGTTACACAAGTGAGTCCCACAACCGGTGTCAAGCATCCAAGTAGAAGGTTCAGAGTTTTGAGAATATAGTTCAATCATATACAACATACCTGAAGCATTGGGCTTCTTGGCCTTTTGGGCTTCCCTAGCTTCATTGGCTTTCAAGGATCTGCAGTCTTTCTTCCAATGACCCTTCTTTCCATAAAAGAAACATTTCCCCTTTCTTTTTTTCTTCTCCACCTTACTATTGGGCTTTAGGTGATCTAGAGCCTTGGCCTTGCCCTTATTTTTCTTTGGACCTCATGGCTTCAGGTCCGTACCCGTAAGCATGACGGAGGTTTTAAGCCTGATTTCAAGTCCTTCTCTGCTTACTTTATCAGATTGTGCAATTCTGCTAAAGTAGCTTCTTTATCAGACAGATGAAACTGCATAATAAAGTTAGAGAAGTCTTTTGGTAAGGACTGAAGAATTAGATCGTGACCTATCTCATGATCCATGATGAACCCGAGGTTGGCCAATTTTTCAATGTGGCCAATCATCTTAAGCACATGTCCACTAACAGATCCTTCCTTATACCTTGTTTGGAATAAGGCACATGACACTTGGAATCTCACGGTATGAACAGAAGTTGCATACAACTTCTTCAAGTGAAAGATGATGGCTTGAGCATCCATATCTTCTTGAGCTTTCTGAAGTTCGTCCGACATAGAGCCAAGTATTATGTAAACTGTTTGCTTATCATCATCGACGTGTTTCATTCTAGCATCAAATGTATTTTGATCAGCATCTTCTGCGGGTTCAGGGGGAAATGGTCTTTCAAGAACATAGAAAATATTTTCTTGTCGTAAGACAATTTTAAGGTTTCTAAACCAGTCATTGTAGTTGTCCCCTTTGAGCTTATGCTCATCAAGGATGGAATGAAGTGATACTCTGTTTGCCATTTGAATGTTTGTTAAATATTTTAACCTACCTGTTAAGAGAGAATGTTAAAATTAGGAATATGTTTTCATTAATGTTTCATAATAACTTGGGCTTTTAATATTATGAAGTTGCTCCCACTCAATTGTTTTAAAATTTTAAGCAAATCGCATCAACCCTAATATGATGGATTTCTTGTGGGCAAGGATCTCATTATCATCATTTCATAACTCCGACTAGGGCCGGTCGTTATAAAATATGATAATTAGGTAGGTTCCCAACCAATTTATAATATATATCATAATTCCTTGATCATTGGGTTGGGCAATCAAACATGCCATAGCTTATGCTAGTCCTTGTGGACAACCAATCTCTGCCACTAAGTTATAAGACCACGCCTAAGGGTCGATGCGTCTTATGTCTCAAAAAAGTCAAACCATTGTCAATAGTACGATTTAGGCACAAATTGGTATTGGTCAGTCTGGTAAAGCCTAGTCCTGCCAATACGGTTTAAGCCATTTGGGTCTATACTTTACAATGGGAGGCAAATTTTATACTTAAATTATTATTGATGATTTTAGCAAGTTTAAGTGAATAACTGTCAAATGGATTCCTCCATTGAAAATTCCCCAGAGGGAGGGTGGAGCGAACTCTCTTAAATACCCTTACCTCTTAGGCTCTTATTGCCTTTGTGACATGAATAAACAATAGATCCTCCAAATTAGTCCAACACTTTAAATATGCTTTAAGGTAAGCTTTGAGTAAATGATTATCTAGATGTCTTCACAGCTTTTCCTTTTGGCTATAAAAAGGTAGTGAGTGAAGGAAGACACAAAATCATTATCTAACTCTAGTAATACCTTTGGTTAAATTAACTTTAGTTTGTAAAGTTTTATTAACGCCTTGGTCCCACCCCACTTGTATCTTTTATAATATATTTTATTATAAACAAGTGATTTATATCTATTAGCCTTAAAGGTAATAAATCTCTAAGTTCATCACGGAATAATTACTTAGCTAAGGGATAAGCAATACACTCTCTATTTCCTTAGAAAGTCTCTAGATGCTTGCACCCTAAAATAATCATGCCAATTCTAATCATACATAGAATCAACAAGCATATTAGTTTTAATGTGTTGGAATTATTTTAGGCATTAAATAACTTTGATTAATATTTATTTATGATATTGTATTTTATTTTAATCAAATAAATTTACTATTCACATTTTTTACAGATGCGTGAACTTTAAATGCGATTTCACAATTCAACTCTTAACCAAATCATGCAAACTTGTGCCTAAAATTAAGTTGAGGGTGTTAGCTTTCCAATGAGCTTTTACACACCCAATTTCGAGTTCAAATGAGAGAGAACAAATCAAAACAAAAACGGCCCGCTGATACCACTGTTGGGAAGCGGCCGCGGGAGCGCAGTGGAAAATCAAGAAGAAATTATGATCCATTTGCCCAAGACCCATTTGTTTTGATTATTCTACAAGCCTAGGCATGTTACTATATATTATAAGCATAAAAACTCATAAAACATGCAAAGAACATAAACCTAAATATGCTAACTATCATAAGAACTCTAATTAAAATAAAGAAAGAAAAAAGACTTACTTGAACCGAAGACTCCTCCAGTCTTCCCTCCAATCTACAAGCTTTTCTCGAACTCAGCAAGCTCTTCCACGTTCCAAAGAGCCACCCAAGTGTGTGGCCTCCAAAGGTGCACACACCAAAGCCAAAACTCAACGGCAAGACTACGCCTTGAATGCACGGGTATTTTGCCATTGGTGCTAGCCTAGGTAAATACCTCAAAACTTTTAACTCGAGGTTCCTCTAGTCAATTAGACTTAAGGATCCTCAAAATCAGTGGCTTACTCTTAAACTTTAGAGTTACTCACTTATATAAACCCAAGATATGAAAGGTTTGGTGCAAAAATTTGTAAAGAATTTTTTGGGTTTATATAGGTGCTCCAAAGACAACAAAATTAATTAAGAATCTGATGTGGGATAAAAGCTAATTTAATCTTAGCCATTGGATCTTAATTTAGTGGTTTAATGAGATTATAAAACCCTAATAAGAGTTTGGGCCAAATTGGAATTCAAAACAAATAACAAATATAAAAAATTTACTATTCACATTACTATTCACATTTATTTATTTATTTATTCCAATTCCCAAAGTGCCCTTATCTTCATTCACCAATCCCTAAGCCACTATGGAACCTCATAAATGATATGTTCAATAATTAAACACATTGAGCCATTTATGAACAATTCCTACAGAAATCATATATGCTGTTAAATTTGTATTGTGCACTGTTAACCATTGATTTCGAATTTGTTGTGTGTGACCTTTTGGGTTCCCCTCAAGTTGGACATGAAATGAATCATGATAATTTAATCGAACATAAATTATCCTCTGATCAGATGATCGTTCGATTTCAATGACCAAGGTTGACATCTAGCAACATGCCAAGGCCCCCAAATGAGAAGGAAAGATATATACCCATTATGTATGTGATTTACATGTGATACGGTCCATCGCCTCACTGTATCCCCACCGTTTGACCTAGGGTATGGAAAGTGTCTACCCATATAGTCAAAGGTATGATGTTGATAGTGTCATGAATGGTGCTAACCCAAGAATCTCACATGATTCTTCCGCTACGGCCACAGTCTCAAGCACTGATCACACATATCAACCCGCGAACTGGAATACTACTCTTATAAGAAAATATTATCTTAGAGAGTGGCGATTCTCTTTTGTATCCTTACAAACTTCATGTGTTTCAACAAATGACCCAATCATACCCTTATGACCGGATCTTTTGAACCGGGGAAGGAGAATGTCAAGGTTATTTGATCCATACATAAGATTGTAAAGACCTCAAGTCTAAGGACTAGTCATACAATCGATACATGAAAGTTCTCACAGACACATGGGATAAACACTCCATGTGAAAACTTTCGGCAGTCAGTTCGATGGACACGAGCAACTCATGTATCCATGTGATACACCAAGCGGACGGATCTCCACTAGTAGCCCATGAGATTGGCTACCTTACTTAAGGGCGGATCATATCATCATGCTAGTCTCTCCGCTTTGTGAACACCCAGATTATTCACAAAATTATGACTATGAACGTTTAAGAGTAATGATTCTCATAAGGCGTGGAAGCCATCATCTTATTACTCCAAGAGCTTTATTACAGTGTTTGATGATTCATATAAGTTATGTAAGACACGTATAATAAAGATTGCCATTTTATTAATTAATGAAAATATTACAAATACATGTACATATAGCCCATCCACAAGTTGGGTATATGATGAGTGGTAATTATATCACTATTTCCCACTCATTTAACCTAATATTTTGTATAGTTTCTTGAGTTTTGTGAATATTTTGATGTGTTTTGTGTTATATTGTAGATAAATAAAGTTCCAGGACATTCTGGAGGTGATTTGGACCAAAACAGTGAAAATTGGACAAAAATGGGCATTTTTGTAATTTACCGCGTCGCGACGCCTAACATGCGCCGAATAGTGCTAACGTGCGCCGGGTCTACAAGTCAGAATCCGAGGAAATTTGACTTTGCTAATGTGCGCCGTGCCATGTGTCATCATCATATGGTGCCGACAGTCGTCATCGCCACGTGTCACTCCACCTGTCAGCCACGTCATCGTCCACATCACCGGTTGACCGAGTCAAAATGCCACGTCATCGCCATGTCATCATCAACCAATCACATCGTGCCACGTGTCATAATTCTATGGTGCCGACAGTCACTTTGCCATGTGTCACCACGTCAGCATCAATTATTGAAAAACTAATCTGAAATCGACACGTGGCGGATAAGAATCTTCATCAGCCAATCACGAGCCGACACGTGTCACAATAATTGAGATCCCAACCACTTTGCCACATGTCACCTTATCACCTTATCCAGAATATGAGCCGACGAACCAGAGCGTGCCACGTCGATAATCATCGGCGTCGCGACGCTGGCTTGGCGTCGCTACCCCGACCCTCTATCCGCGCCTATAAATTCAGCTCGATTTCAGAATTCAAATGATGCATTCCTTGAGTTTTGTAAGGACTCTAAGGATTGCATCTTGTGTGTTTTAGTTTTTGTAATTTTAATTTAATATTTTTACTTTTAGTATTTTTAATTATGCACTTTTAGTTTTTGTAATAAAATTTTATTTACTTTTTTACTTTATGTTTTGTAGTTAATTTACCGCTGGGGTAAAAGGTGAAACATTTAATATAATTATCTAGGTAAATCTCACTTAATTATAATTTATAAATTATAATTTAACCGGATTAATTAATGGCAGACTTTATTACCGCCTATATGGTCAGTCTAAATATAAATTACTTTACCGCCTATATGGCTGGTCTTTATGTGACAGATAATTACCGCCAATATGGCTGGTGTAATTGGACTAAATGGATTACCGCCTATATGGTTGGTTTTAAATGTTTAACATTATTAATTCCTGAGAAAGCAGAACATAAAATAATTTATATATTAGAATAAGTGAGATTCATAGATAAGAAATATTAAATGTGGATCCTCTAACCCCAGCATTTTATTTTATTCTAGGGAAGTGATGAAACACAATATTACTAGGCTTAATAATTGATTTAATTATTTATTGGGTAATTCTTTAGTTTGTTTATTGAGTTTTAAGCTTAATGCTTCTTGTTGTCTGATCACCAATAAGATTGATGTGGTAAACTTAAAATGAACAAGACATAGGGATTTTAGGTTTCAGCCTTAGATTCAATAGCCCACGATCTTCCTTGAGGATAGATAACCCTTTAATATATTTCCTTACAGGATAGACATATACATGTCGGGCGGGGGTAGCCATAATTGGAACTTGATCTTAATGAGTCCAGGTAATTTGGTTGACATAGACATATGGTTCAATTGGGTTATACTGGGTATTTACGTCTGACCATCGACAGAGGCTTTTGCATATTTTCGTGTTCCAGGTTAGCAATCTGATTTATTACACATAGATAAGATAATCAATTCATCTTTATAATAATATTGTGTGGAGTCTTTTTTTATTTTCCTTAGTATTTTCTTTTGTTTATTTTAATTAAGGAAAACCACATTCAACCAACCAATCAAACAATCATTCTTTTCTCCCTATAATTATATACCTGTAAATAAATAGATTCAATATTTAATAACAACAGTAGGAATTAAGTCCTCGTGGGATCGATATTTTTATACTACTTGAACGATATGTGCGCTTGCGTTATACGTGTGTGTTTACGCCGGTCAGTATAGGGCATATCCCTAACACCTCCAACATACCCAAACCACCTGACAAAGCAATAAAAACATCAGCACAGCTAATCATTTCCACCAGTCGTTCAGACATACATGGCATGATCAGTTCTTCTCCGTTTGATAATCCTATAAGATCCGCCTCTGCCAAGGGTTTTGGGATGATTCCCAAAACTAGACTACATTCATCATGTACAGCCTTTGAAACTATCCCCATTAGTCCAAGATTGCCACCGCCATATACTAGGTGCATATTCCTTTCAGCTAAGACTCGACCCAATTCATGTGTTTCTGCTACGTATTGTGGCTTAGTACCAACACTAGTACCGCAAAATACACAAATGTTTTCAACTCTTCTTTTTGAAGTAGCTTCTATTTTTAAGTATTTCTTTCTCAGCACTGGATGCAGTCAAGAGTGCAATGATGAGTTGAATTTATAATATCTGAAAAAGGGTGAGTAATAATAGCACTAGTACCTGCCAAATGACAATTATTAGATAAACAGTACAATATATCCTGAAAGTCAAAAGGTCTAGATCCTGTCGGAGAAAATAAAAGAAAATAACAAAATAAATCACAATTATTAGGAAAAGACAAAGAGATATAATATTTACAATAATTTACGGCTTGATTGACATCTATACGTCAGGGACAAGCTTACCATCCAATTTTTCTTAAAAATTGGCAAACATGGTCTTTTTGAGTCAGATTCCTGAGACTTAACTGTTGTCTTTCTCTTTGGAATTGTGTATATAACACGCGAATTTCATGATACACATATCCACTGGGATGCGTCTCAAGATTTTTAGATATGTCATCTAAAGACTTTTTACTCAAGCCATCCCTAATGAAATTTTTCTTATCTTCGCGGTTATCAGATACCATTCCTAAAGAATGACAATGAGTATCATAAAATATACGAGCACATGTATATCATACACCCATTCTTTTAGCTCTTATCTTTTTAGCATAGGTGCTTCTTCCTAAACTAGACAGATGTGAAATAAAAGAGTCAGAGGACTCATCTGCCAATCGGACCCGTGCTTCAATAATCCAACGAATGTCATTAGGAATACCTTTTATCATCAGTAGTCTCATTAGTTCCAAGCGAGCTTTGTAGACTTTCATTAGAGATTTTTGAGGGAGAAAAGGAAATTTCTTGTGAAGATTTGTGAGAACATCTTCCATCGTGAAATGACTTTACCTGCAAAAATTAAACACACAAAAATAAAACACACCAGATCACAATATATACACAAATTGCATGTGTTGTCTCCATGCTAGCGCTAAGTTTAAAATCGTCTGCTAGACATGACTGCCCGAACGTTAGGCTGGATCTGAAAGTGTGACACTTTTTTTTGTTGCTCAAATGATTCTCCCCAGTAGTGCTTGACACACTGACTGTTAACCTTGAATGTTTTGTTGGTGTTGGGATCAAGTAACTCAACAGCTCCATATGGTAAAACCTGAGTGATCACAAATGGACCTGACCACATTGGTTTTAACTTTCCAGGGAAAAGTTTCAACTTTGAATTGTACAACAACATCTGCTGCTTTGGTTCCAGTTGTTTGCGTAATATTTTTCGATCATGCCATTTCTTGGTATTTTCTTTGTATAATCTGGCATTCTCATAAGCTTGTAGGCGAAATTCCTCCAATTCATTGAGTTGGTGAAGTCGTTTCTCTCCTGCAGCTTGTGGATCAAGATTCAATTTCTTCAGTGCCCAGTACGCCTTGTGTTCAAGCTCAACTGGAAAATGACACGCTTTCCCAAACACCATTTGATATGGGGACATACCAATGGGTGTCTTGTAAGCTGTCCGGTAGGCCCATAGTGTGTCATCCAATTTTGTAGACCACTCTCTCCTTGTTGATCCAACGGTTCTCTCCTAGATTCTTTTGATCTCCCTGTTTGAAACTTCAACCTGTCCATTGGACTGTGGGTGGTAAGCAGTGGCAACTTTATGAGTAACTCTGTATTTGGATAGGAGTGCATCGAAATAGTTATTGCAGAAATGTGTGCCACCATCACTGATAATAGCCCGAGGTGTTCCGAAGCGAGTGAAAATATTATTTTTAAGGAATTTGATCACCACTTTTGAATCGTTTGATGGCAGTGCAATTACTTCAACCCATTTAGAGACGTAGTCTACAGCAACCAGTATGTATAGGTTTCCAAATGATGAAACAAAGGGTCCCATAAATTCAATCCCACATACATCAAATATCTCCACTTCCAGAATATTTTGCAAAGGTCATTCATTTCTCATCAAAATATTTCCCGTTCTCTAGCACAAGTAAGCATCTTTAAAAAGAGTCGGCCAGAACAAACCTGATTGTAGGACTTTGGCTTCAGTTTTGTTTCCGCTGAAGTGTCCGCCATATGGTGATGAATGACAATGTTGAAGAACACTGTTGACCTCCTCCTGTGGAACACAACGTCTCAATAATTGATCGCAACAGTATTTGAACAGGTACGGCTCATCCCATACATAGTGTTTGACTTCTTTGAAGAACTTATTCTGTTGCTGAGTTGTCCATTCCAACGGCCATTTTCCCGATACTATGTAGTTGACATAGTCCGCATACCAATAACCATCAAGCTGCTTCATGGCAAACAACTGTTCATATGGAAAAGTTTCTTTGATTGTCAATTCTTTGCCAGCTGTTTCTCCATTCTCGAGCCTCGATAAATGATCTGCCACCTGATTTTCTGTCTCTTTCCTATCTCGAATCTCCACGTCAAATTCTTGCAGAAGAAGTATCCAACAGATCAATCTGGGTTTGGCATCTTTCTTCGCGATCAGGTATTTGATTGTTGAATGATCTGTGTAGACCACCACTTTGGGACCCAGCAGATAGGATCAGAATTTATCAAAAGCGAACACAACTGCGAGCAACTCCTTTTCACTAGTTAAGTTGAGCTTCATTCAAAGTTCTGCTGGAATAGTACATGGTGTGGAAAATCTTTGCTTTGCGTTGTCCCAAAACTGCACCTACAACAAAATCACTAGCATCGCACATCACCTCAAATAGAAGTGTCTAGTCTGGTGCTACAATAATGGGAGTAGAAACCAGCTGCACAGAGGTTTAGCAATTTTTGAGAAGTCTTTGATAAATCTCCTGTAAAAACCTGCATGTCCGAGAAAACTCAGAATTCCTTTGACAGATGTCGGTGGATGTAGTTTTTCAATTGTTTTAATTTTTGCTTTGTCTACCTCGATTCCCTTTTGTGAGATCCGATGTCCCAGGATGATGCCTTTCTGCACCATGAAGTGGCATTTCTCCCAGTTGAGTACCAGGTTGGTATCTTCACACCTTTGTAATACTTGTTCCAGATTTTGCAAGCAGTGGTCAAAAGAGTCTCCAAACACAAAGAAGTCATCCATGAAAACCTCCATACTCTGTTCCAGCATATCTGAGAAAATGGCCATCATGCATCGTTGAAATGTGGCAGGAGCATTACATAGTCCAAATGGCATCCTGCGAAATGCAAAAGTACCATACAGACATGTAAAAGTGGTGTCCTCCTAATCTTCTAAGGCGATGGAAATCTGATTGTACCCCGAGTATCCGTCCCAAAAATAATAGAACTCATGTCCCGCCAGTCTGTCCAACATCTGATCAATGAATGGCAGCGGAAAATGATCCTTCCTTGTTGCTTTGTTCAGCTTTCGGTAGTCCATACAAACTCTCCATCCAGTCACAGTTTTTGTTGGAATCAGCTCGTTCTTTTCATTTGTGACTATAATTATTCCTCCTTTCTTCGGTACACACTGCCTATGACTCACCCAAGTGCTGTCTGAGATGGGGTAAATGATGCCAGCATCCAACTATTTGATGATTTCTTTCTTCACGACCTCATTCATGATTGGATTTAGTCTTCGTTGATGCTCCACTGTGGGTTTGTACTCATCGTTCATCAGAATCTTGTGCATGCAAAATGATGGACTAATTCTTCGAATGTCTGCTATAGTCCAGCCAATGGATTTCTTATTTTCTCGTAACACTCTTAGCAACTTTTCTTCCTGCTCCAATGTTAACGAAGAAGAAATAATAACAGGTAATTCAGAAGAGTTTCCTAAGAAAGCATACCTGAGATGGCTCGGTAGTAGTTTTAGCTCCAACTGCAGTGGTTCTTCAATTGAGGGCTTGATTCGCTCATTCTTCGGGAGTTCCAGACTTTCAACTGGTGGTGTCGATTTGAACCGAAATGGTTGGTCAAGATAGTTGATACATTCTAGGATTTCAGCATCTAGCTCGCTGTCAGTCATGTTGGTGATGCAAGCTTCAAGTTTGTCTGTGGGAGGTGGCTCAGTATCCTGAATGATACTATCAACAACATCAACTCTGAAACATTCTTCCTCTTTTTCATCACTCGAGAATTTCATGGCTTTGAAAACATTAAAGGTAACATCTTGGTCCTGAACTTTCATGGTTAGTTCTCATTTTTTTACATCAATAACAGTTCGACCTGTAGCTAAGAATGGTCTTCCAAGGATGATAGGTACATCTTTGTCTTCTTCCATGTCAAGGATAATGAAATTTGCTGGGAGAATAAGTTTGTTAACTTTAACCAACACATCTTTAACTACACCTCTCGGGAATACGAGCGTTCGATCAGCAAGTTGCAGAGAGACTGAGGTAGGCATCGCTTCTCCAATTTGCAGTTTCCTGTAAATAGAAAAAGGCATCAAATTAACACTTGCACCTAAATCACATAAATCCTTAACGATGTAATGTTCTCCAATGGTGCATGAGACAATGAAACTGCCAGGATCTTTCAACTTTGGGGGAAGTTTCCTCTGAATGATAGCGCTGCATTCTTCTGTCAATGCTACTGTCTCTTAATCTCCCAATCTCTGTTTTCGTGAAAGAATGTCTTTCATGAATTTGACATAGCTGGGCATTTCTTCCAAGGCTTCTGCGAATGGAATGTTGATATGCAACTTTTGTTGGGGTTGGTGCTCAGAGCACCAATTCCCGGTTGTATTTCTTTATGAATACTTCTGTAAAACCTTATTATTTTGAATAATATATGCAGTTTCTATAATATAATCTATCTTTTAATATGGTAAAGACCTAATGACCTTAGAATGACTAGTCATGGTGCAGCTGCAAAATCGTCGCAACTGACATTGAGTTGTATCATGACGTTGTCATTCTCAGACTATTCCTGGTCAAGGTTTACACTACTTGGTCAGTATAGTAAACCCGTTGAGACCGGTACATGTCGTATACTGGAATATATGATTCCAATTGTTTCTCAATGAACCATAAGTCTTGGAGACTAGTATAGACGTGTAGGTGTTTATAGCGGATAAACACTGAACGACTCACCGGAGATTCTTAATGGATGGTACACAAATGTCAATAAGAATCTTATCGGGTTGAGTAGCACTTGTGATTCTTAGACTTGAGATGCCACTGTGGGCACATGAGACATCTTCTACACTTAGATGGCAGTCACGTCACCGATCTATTTAGATCAGACCTCCGCCTGTTCGTTTGGTGTAGATAGATCCCTAGGGTGTCCTGTGTGTATCGAGATAGGATCCGTCAGTTCTGTGTATCAGAGCATAGGTAGTCCATATGATTAGGAATCAGATAAAAACCATGGGCCCGTGGTACAATTTAGAAGTTAGTTCTAAATGTTCTTTTTGAGATTGCTAATAGAATAGTCTACTGGATAATCCCTATAGAGATTTGACGTTTACATCTATATCTCTGGGATTTATCCGGATACTTGTGACAAAGGAATTATACATTTTCCATGACCTCGACCTGTATGATTTAGCGAGTTTATCCGTGATCGTCATAATTTACGGGTGGATAAATTATGGACACGAAATTGGATTTCGTGACGGATATGCCTGAATCTAGAGAGTCTCACTAATGAAATATACTCGTAGAGCACTAGGGCAACATTTATAAATAATATTGATTATTTATAAAGTCGTTTAAAGGTTAAACGCAAAATACATGTTTAGGGACCCGATAGTCATTTCCTTAATTTTTGTGTATTTGCATTTAATGCTTGATTAATTCAAATACACATTAATTAATTGTAAAATTGAGATATTTGACTAATATCATAAATGAATATATGTATTTAATATTTAGTGTAAATATTATACATATATTTAATATATTTGTATTTAATTAATTAATTATTTATTTATTTAATTGTTAAATGATTAAAATATTTAAAGTATAGATATTTGAAGTTATGATATTTGTTTTAATGGCTAAGTTGCAATTGTTGACGTGGTTGAAATTATCATTAAAGTGTAATGATCATTTTAACAAGTTAGCAAATTGAAATTCAAATGAAATGAAAACAAAATGTCTTGATTTTGTTTCTAGCCAATTTCGGCCAAGGCAAATTTGTGAGCAAGCATATATTGTTTCATTTATTTTAGGGTTTGGATAACCTAATACACTTTATCAAACTCCATTAAAACAAAAGCAAAGAAGGTAGAGAGAAAGAAAAAGAAAATCAAAGAAAAGCTTGGAATTTAGTAAGTATTTCCAACCTTCCTTAGAGAGTAAATTGTTCCTCTTGTTGTGGGCTTCACTTGGTGATGTTCTTAAGTTTTTCTATTCTTTATTCTTTGTATTTTTTTATGGATGAAATTTTGATGAATGGGTTAAGCATGTATGAAGTTGGAAGAATGTTACTAGTGTAGTAATAAGCATTCTTTTCATTGTTTTAGAACCTTTTTGCCATTCTAGAGTTATTGACCAACTCTTAAATGACCTAGAATTGTTCTATAGTTGTTTCATTGTGTTGAGACTTGATTTGGATGGAAGAAACATGATTGAAGTAATTGATTTAACCAATTTAACCAACTCTTAAATGACCTAGAATTGTTCTAAGTATTTCCAACCTTCCATTTATATGGTGTATTTTGATGTTTATATGATACATATAAAATCTCATGTTGATTGGATTTCATTTGGATGTGTTTTGAACTTTGGAAGTGCAAAATGCACACTAATGTGCTTCTAGGAGGCTCACGGCCTTGAAGGAAAAATTGGGTTTTTTGTTGCTCTTTGTGCTTTGATATTTAGAACATGTTAAATTCATCTTAGAAATGATTTAGAATCATCCAAAATTGATTTGAACAATTTCGGACTAAAATGAACAAAATGCAAAGATTTGGGGTAATTTGGTAATTACACAAAAATTTGATTTCTTGTGTAATATTTCATAATTTGAATATTGGAAAATTAAATAAATAAGTTTATTTAATTAATCCGAGAAAAAGTTTTGAAATCGGAAAATTTGATTTTCCACTGTTTCTGCTGCGTTACCGGATATCCGCAATAAAACCCCTACAAAATGGTATCAGAGCGAGTCTGATTCTAGGCCCCCTAATATGATTAGCCCTTTAATTCAATGTTTAATCATGTTTTCTTGACTTTATACATGCATGTTATATTCTAATTTGATTAGATTTAGGATGTATGACACTTTGCGTAAAATCCATAATTAATAAGGTTTAAATGTAATTATGTATTTGATGCATGTTATGTGGTCCGTCTTGTCAATACGGTTTATAAATATTTCTCTGTGACTACATTCGAGACCGTGCCTCTGCTGTGAGGGTGTAGCCGATAGAGATTTATTTATACCGGATGTATATCAGATACTAGATAAATTCAAGCGAAAGCGGGATCCTGAACGTGCCCTAGCTGTCATGGTTACGCAAGTAACTTGAGTTTATCATTGACGAGTTTAACCTTGGTACGTCTCCTTGTGGGCCTGCTTTAGCAGCGACAATGAGAAACGACCAGGACCGGAAATCCATGAGTCACTAGTGAGTGATTGACAAATGAGTTGTCTACCTGATGAATATACGTAGGCGAGACCGTGCCTCTGCTGTGAGCTGAAATATATTCACGGGATCCACTTTTCACTACTTATATTTAATTTAATTATTAAATCTTTGTATTCTGTTTGGGGATTACAGTATTGCATGATTTAGTGGGAGAGGCATTTTTAGATTAAAAATCCATGATCTAGCTTTTCTTTTGATATTATATGAAACTGCTTATTTTCTGCTAACCATTTTTCGTGATCTATATGATAGATTTGCGATGGCGGCACCATCCACTAATCAGTTTGCGCGTATGCTTGATGCGAACAAACTTAAAGGCGCAGAGAACTTCGCTGATTGGGATCTGGATTTGAGGATTGTCCTCGATTCCGAGAGGTTGGGATATGTTCTTGAGGGTCCACTGCCCCTTGCTGTGGCAGAGGACGCTTCACCGGAGGAACGCGAAGTCTTCCAAGCTTGGAAGGATGATGATTTAAGGGTTAAATCATACATCTTAAGTTCGCTTTCACCGTGACTCAAGAAATAGTATTATGGCATGTCAGATGCCTATACTATGATGACACGATTAAGACAATCGTTTGAGAACCAAGAACAAGTAGTTGTTCACAAGGTCGCAATGGAACTGTTCCATGCGCGATTGGATGAGGGGCAAGCTGTTAGCCTGCATGTTCTTCAAATGATCGATTTGATCGATCAATTGAGGCAACATAATCTCATTCTGAATGACATTCTCGGTAGGAGTGTCATTTTTGGTTCTCTCCCAGCTTCTTATCGCCAGTTCGTGATGTACTTCAACATGAATGGGACTATCTGTACCTACCATGAGTTGCATAGGATGTTGCTCACGGCGGAGGAGGACCTCAAGAAGGGAGTACCGACTCGCCCTCCGAGACCCACTTCTCTTTCTGATTCTTCCCAGGCCTAGCCAAAGGGAAAGAAAAAAAAGGGAAGGAAGAAGAAGGGTTTCGGTCCTCAACCACAGGCAAAGATAACTAAGCCCAAAAGGGCTTCTCAAGACAAGTGCCATCACTGCAGCAAAGTTGGGCACTGGAAAAGGAACTGTCCTGACTACATAGCCCAGCTGAGGAGGGAGAGAGCATCTACATCAGGTACATTTATTTTTCCAGTTATTGATATATCTTTGGCTTGTGAAGCCGTTACATCCAACTGGATTTTAGATTTTGCTTGTCCCATTCACATTTGCAATTCGTTGCAGGTGCTGAAGGAAAGTAGAAAACTGAAGCCTGGAGAGATGCATTTGCGATTCGAGAGTGAAGACTCTCTGGATGCAGTTGCAGTGGGAGTATGCGAGATCTCATTGCCGAATGAGACATTTTTGTTAAATGACTGCCATTTTGTGCCTGGATGTGTAGCTAATATTATATCACTTTTTGTATTAAATACAGAAGGCTTTTGTATTAATATTAAGAACTGTTCTTTATATTTATATGATAAAAGTAATATTCAGATCCTTTGTTGTCCAAACCAGCATGGTCATTATACATTGCAAACTTCAAAAGATATTTTAAATACTGGAGTTAATAAACGTAGTTTACCTGTAATTAATAATACTGAACTTTGGCATATGCGACTGAGTCACATAGGCGTTAAACGCCTTACCCAATTGGTTAGGAATGGTTTGATACCAGATCTTACCATTGAATCCTATCCAACTTGTGAATCCTGTATTCAGGGTAAGATGACCAAAGCCCCATTTTCTGGTGTTGGACATCGCGCCACTAACTTACTGGAACTCGTACATTCTGATGTATGTGGTCCACTAAGTCAGACTACTCACAGTGGTTATTCGTACTTCGTTACCTTTACCGATGATTTGTCATGGTACGGTTATGTGTATTTGATGCGACATAAATCGGAAACCTTTGAAAAGTTCAAAGAATTCCGAAATGAAGTAGAAAAACAAACTGGACAATATATTAAATGCCTTCGATCTGATCGAGGCGGTGAATATATGAGTGGTGAGTTCATGGATTATATGAAGGAGAATGAGATTCTCGCTCAATATACTCCTCCAGGTACTCCACAACACAATGGAGTATCTGAGAGGAGAAATCAGACTTTATTGGATATGGTCCGATCGATGTTGAGTTTCACAGATTTGCCCTATTATTTATGGGGCCACTCTATTTTAACAGCTGCACATCTTTTGAATAAGATTCCTTCAAAAGCTGTTCCTACGACACCGTATGAGATATGGTTCGGTAGGAGACCAAATCTTAGTTACATTAAGGTTTGGGGTTGTCTTGCCTATGTCAGGGTGACTCAGCAAGATAAGCTTTCGCCTCGAGGGCAAAAGTTTAGGTTTGTCGGATATCCTTAGAATACGAGGGGATATCTGTTCTATGATACCGAGCATCGAAATGTGTTCGTAGCTCGCTTCGCAAAATTTCTAGAAGTAGATTTTTGTCAGAAGGTGGTAATCATAGACAGGTTGAACTTGATGAAGTACAACTTGAAAACAACGAACCAACGGAGGAACCTGAAGTTCAAGTAGATGAATGACCTTCAACACACACACTCCGTAGGTCAGAAAAGGTATCTAGACCTCTTGAACGCTTGTATTTGATACAAGAAAAGAGTCTAGATGTTCTCTTAGTTAAAGAGACTGATCCTTTCACTTATAGAGAATCGATGTTGGACATCGACTCCGTGAAATGGCATAGTGCCATGAAATCCGAGTTAGACTCAATGCATGAGAATCAAGTTTGGGACTTCGTTCCGCTTCCCGAAAGAATTGTTCCTATCGGTTGTAAATGGGTTTACAAGAGGAAGCACGGGCCTGACGGTAAGGTTGAAGCTTACAAGGCCCGACTGGTAGCAAAAGGTTATACGCAGCGACCTGGCATCGACTACAATGAAACTTTTTCACCAGTAGCAATGCTTAAGTCTATCCGTATTTTGCTTTCTATAGCTGCGTATCATGACTATGAGATTTGGCAAATGGATGTCAAATGGATTTTCTAAATGGATTTCTTGATGAAGAAATCTATATGAAACAGCCGGAAGGTTTTGCATCCAGCGAAAACTCAGGTATGGTATGTAAGCTTAAGAAGTCCATTTATGGACTTAAACAAGCTTCACAAAGTTGGAATCTTCGATTCCATGAGATTATTAGATCGTCTGGTTTTATCAAGAATTCGAAAGAATCCTGTGTGTATCAGAAGGCCAGTGGGAGCATGGTCGTATTTTTAGTCCTGTATGTTGATGACATCCTAATAATTGGGAATGATTTATGTATGTTACAAAGCGTCAAAGCGTACCTCTGTAAGAATTTCTCCATGAAGGACATGGGAGAAGCTTCCAATGTTTTAGGGATAAAACTCTATAGAGATAGACAAATGAGGCTGATTGGGTTATCCCAATCAACGTACATAGATAAGATCTTGGAATGATATAATTTTGGTAACTGTAAGACAACAAACATACTGTTCAGACATGAGATTCATCTTTCTAAGAAGATGAGTCCACAAACAAAAGATGATAAGGTTAGAATGTCTAACCAACCTTATGCTTCGTGTTTGGGTAGCATAATGTATGCCATGTTGTGTACGAGGCCTGATATCAGTTTTGCTATTAGCGTAACTAGTAGATATCAGTCCAATCCAGGTAATGACCATTAGATGGCCATTAAACATATCCTCAAGTATCTTAAAGGTACTAAGGATAAGTTAATCATTTATGGAGGAAACGAACTGTAAGTTAATGGGTATACGATTCTGATTTCCTATCGGACCCCGATGATAGAAAGTCTACATCTGGATTCGTATTTACCATAAATAGAGGTGTAGTTTGTTGGAAGAGTTCCAAACAGGAATCAACAGCAGATTCCACCACTGAGGCGGAATATATTGCAGCTTTTGAAGCTACAAAAGAGGCTGTGTGGATAAAGAACATTGTCAAAGAATTGGGAGTTATCCCAAGTATCGAGAATGCGATTCCGTTATACTTTGATAATACTGGAGCCATTGCGCAAGCAAATGAACCGATGGTACATCAGAAGTCAAAACATGTGGAACGCAAGTACCACATTATTCAATAGATTGTGTCGCGATGGGATATTGTCGTGTGCAAGGTACCGAGTGAAGATAATGTAGCAGACCCTCTGACGAAAGCCATACCTCCGAAGCTGTTTGATAAACATGTGGAGTCGATGGGTATTAGATACAATCGATATTGGCACTAGAGCAAGTGGGAGTTTTTGTTGGGGTTGGTGCTCAGAGCCCCAATTCCCGGTTGTATTTCTTTATGAATACTTCTGTAAAACCTTATTATTTTGAATAATATATGCAGTTTCTATAATATAATCTATCTTTTAATATGGTAAAGACATAATGACCTTAGAATGACTAGTCATGGTGCAGTTGCAAAACCGTCCAACTGACATTGAGTTGTATCATGACGTTGTCATTCTCAGACTGTTCCTGGTCAAGGTTTACACTACTTGGTCAGTATAGTGAACCCGTTGAGACCGGTACATGTCGTATACTGGAATATATGATTCTAATGGTTTCTCAATGAACCATAAGTCTTGGAGACTAGTATAGACGTGTAGGTGTTTATAGCGGATAAACACTGAACGACTCACCGAAGATTCTTAATGGATGGTACACCAACGTCAATAAGAATCTTATCGGGTTGAGTAGCACTTGTGATTCTTAGACTTGAGATGCAACTGTGGGCACATGAGACATCTTCTACACTTACATGGCAATCACGTCACCGATCTATTTAGATCAGACCTCCGTCTGTTCGTTGGGTGCAGATAGATCCTCAGGGTGTCATGTGTGTATCGAGATAGGATCCGTCAGTTTTGTGTATCAGAGCATAGGTAGTCCATATGATTAGCAATCAGATAAAAACCATGGGCCTGTGGTACAATTTAGAAGTTAGTTCGAAATGTTCTTTTTGAGATTTCTAATAGAATAGTCGACTGGATAATCCCTATAGAGATTTGACGTTTACAATTATATCTCTGGGATTTATCCGAATACCTGTGACGGAGGAATTATACATTTGCCATGACCTCGACCTGTATGATTCAGCGAGTTTATCCGTGATCGTCATAATTTATGGGTGGATAAATTATGGACACGAAATTGGATTTCGTGATGGATATGCCTGAATCTAGAGAGTCTCACTGATGAAATATACTCGTAGAGCACTAGGGCAACATTTATAAATAATATTGATTATTTATAAAGTCGTTTAAAGGTTAAACGCAAAATACATGTGTAGGGACCCGATAGTCATTTCCTTAATTTTTGTGTATTTGCATTTAATGCTTGATTAATTCAAATACACATTAATTAATTGTCAAATTGAGATATTTGACTAATATCATAAATGAATATATGTATTTAATATTTAGTGTAAATATTATACATATATTTAATATATTTGTATTTAATTAATTAATTAATTATTTATTTAATTGTTAAATGATTAAATTAATTAAATTATAGATATTTTAAGTTATGATATTTGTTTTAATGCCTAAGTTGCAATTGTTGACTTGGTTAAAATTATCATTAAAGTGTAATGATCATTTTAACAAGTTGGCAAATTGAAATTCAAATGAAATGAAAATAAAATGTCTTGATTTTTTTTCTAGCCAATTTCGGCCAAGGCAAATTTGTGAGCAAGTATATATTGTTTCATGTATTTTAGGGTTTGGATAACCTAATACACTTTATCAAACTCCATTAAAACAAAAGCAAAGAAGGTAGAGAGAAAGAAAAAGAAAATCAAAGAAAAGCTTGGAATTTAGTAAGTATTTCCAACCTTCCATTAGAGAGTAAATTGTTCCTCTTGTTGTGGGCTTCACTTGGTGATGTTCTTAAGTTTTTCTATTCTTTATTCTTTATGTTTTTGATGGATGAAAGTTTGATGAAGGGGTTAAGCATGTATGAAGTTGGAAGAATGTTACTAGTGTAGTAATAAGCATTCTTTTCATTGTTTTAGAACCTTGTTGCCATTCTAGAGTTATTGACTGTGGAAAACAGAAACTAGGTGACGCATGCTGTTCCGGGCTTGCGGCCCAGTTGGGAGTACGGAGTAGCCCGCGGGGGACTAAACCTGAGAATGATGGAGTCGCCACCTGGTGTGAACCGGGAAAATGAGATTTAAGGCTGCACTCACCCCTCACAAGGGAAGACCTCAAAACCGTTGGGTTCGGAATGGTCTCTTACTTATACCACTTGTAATGAAATGATTTGTGCAATAATTTAACCAAGCCTAAGCAACATATTTCCAAGAGTATTCTACTTTTAAGTTCACATGCATGAAAGCAATCATCATAACGGCAAACATGCAATGGCACACGGCAATCTCATGAACATACTTCGATAATATAATGCGGAAAACAAAGAACAACCTAAACATAATGAAAATTCCAAACGCAAAATAAATGACTAATCATGCTTGAAAATGAACAACTGAATAGGCTAAATCATGCTTGAATACCATCTCATGAACACATCAAATAGATAAATGCGGGAATACAAATAGTATGATTGATTACATGATACAAGAGAAATCACCTAAGAAATAATTATGCATGACATGAGATGAAAAGGACTCAGTTCAGTGTATGCGCGTTCGTGTAGCGTTCGAAAACGCATTCGAACGGTAAACAGAAGGTTCTGGTTCGTGTGGCATTTAATAACGCGTTCGAGTAGCGTTCGAACGGTAAACAGAAGGTTCGCGTTCGAGTAGCATTCGTAAACGCGTTCGAACAAACTGAGACAAAAAACATGCGTTCGTGCGGCGTTCTGAAACGTGTTCGAACGGGGTTACAACAGTTTCCTCAAAAAAGGCAGTAAACAACATGACATATACATGAACGGATGAATATATGACACCTAATAAATAATGACGGGCTACAAGGCGCGGAAAAGCATCGTGGTAAAAGATTTTAACCTCTCGAAATGGAGGACCTTTAATCCGACTTACTAAGCCCATGCGCTAATAACATAATGCATATAAAAATAAAGACAACGATATCAGACTTTGTATACCCGATTGAACACATCTTACATTCAACCGAATATACGTCATCCGGCATGGGGAAGCATCGTGGTAAAGGATTTTAACCCGTCGAAACGGAGGACCTTTAATCCAACTTACTAAGCCCATGCGCTAATGACATAATGCATATAAAAATAAAGACAACGATATCGGACTTTGTATACCCGATTGAACACATCTTACATTCAACCGAATATACGTCATCCGGCGCGGTGAAGCATCGTGGTAAAGGAATTTAACCCCTCGAAACGGAGGACCTTTAATCCAACTTACTAAGCCCATACGATTTATCTCATCATTACAAAAACAAATAACATGCAAAATTTAAATAACGGATAATAAACGAATCAAACAACTTAAAACAAAATATGCGTCGTTTGCTCAAGTGGTACGTGGAGTTGTATCCCAAGTACATACCGCACTACCGTCCATTTGGATTTGGCTATGGAATTTATGTTTGGGTTTCCATCCTATATACCACAAGAGGCGACACATTTTCCATTTTATTCAAAGCCACAACATGCATCCATGAGCGACTCTCATACGAAATAAATAACTAAACGATTAAAAGATGAATAAAAATAAATACGAAGAGTGCCCTCGGGTCTAACCTTTTATGTCGACTCTCGGAAGTACCGTACGCGGTCGTCGGAAGGGTGGATGCCCCGCAACTCTTCCGGTTCACTGGTTCAACATTTCCTTTCGCTGTTTCACTGTTCGGGCTGCTGTTTTCCCTCCATTTCACTGATGTTTTACTGCTGTATTTTGATCACTGTTTTTGATGTTTTAGGCTACTGTTTTTGTGGTTAAAGGGCTGCTGTTTTTACAGTTAAAGGGCTGCTGTTTAGAGGTGAATTTAGGTAGTTTAGTGGGGGTGTTCCAGGGGCTGTTGGCTGGTATTCTTGTTTGTGTGTCTTTTTGGATGCCTTTGTTGAGGCGTGAGTGGAGTTTAGGGATGAGGCGTGAAGCCGTGGAGGGTTCGGCTGTGTTTTTCTTTGTTTTTGAGATTGAGCTAGGATGGGGAACTGTTGGAATTGGGTTTCTTTTATAGGCAAAGGGCTAGGGTTTCCATGTGCTTGAATAGGAAGGAGACAAATTAGTGTCTTACAAGGAAAGCAAAAGATTGATTGGAGACAAGATTTGGTTTAATTAGGAAGATAATATATTTAATTTGTTTGGTTTAGGCGTGATATTTGTTTTACTAGGAAGGGATATATTTGATTGATTTTAATTTGGTATATGATTTTTAGATTTTATTTAATTCCCCATGTGTTAAAGATGCATTTATTTAATTTGGATGTGTTATATGGGCTTTGGTGGGCTAATTGGGCTTGGGTGTGAGGCTAGCAACAAAACCAGAAATACCGACACCGTTCAAACGCCGATTCAAATGCTACATGAACACCCGTAATCTTCTTGACGTTCGAACGTGGTCACGAACGCAACACGAACGAAAACAGTGAACTTGTGAAATGAATTTGATGACATATTTATTCTGAATTTCCCCTTCGACGTCTGTTTCTCGCGACTTCCGTGACATAAAAGGTAGTGCCTCTAAATGAGACTCATCATAGGGACTTATATGTAAAAATACAGTGCCTACAGTCGCCCCCACTTTGATGGGACTTGTGTAATGTGTAACAGTGACAATCCTATCAAAGTTATGCAATGCATTTTTACTTACCTGGCTCGCTAGCTGCCACTTGACTTGCCACGTGTTGAGTTGAGTTGATTTGGTGGTGAGGTGCTGTGACCCCTGGTTCATTCCCGAACCGTGTTCCATTTTTGGAGCGCCATTTTCGGTATCTGATGTGTGTGCTCCATTTTGGAGTGCCATTTTGGCATCTGTTGTGTGTGCACCATTTTGGAGTGCAATTTTCGGCATTCGTTGTGTGTGCTCCATTTTGGAGCGCCATTTTCGGCATCCGTTGTGTGTGCTCCATTTTGGAGTGCCATTTTCGGCATCCGTTGTGTGTGCTCCATTTTGGAGCGCCATTTTCGGCATCCGTTGTGTGTGCTCTATTTTGGAGTGCTATTTTCGGCATATGTTGTGTGTGCTCCATTTTGGAGCGCCATTTTCGGCATCTGTTGTGTGTGTGTGCTCCATTTTGGAGAGCCATTTTCGGCATCTGTTGCTTGATGAGAGGTGGCTCATTTTTGAATCGTTACTTGATGAGATGGTCTTTAACGCTACAATCCTGCGAACAAAATAAAGTTTGTATGTATGTGATATGTATGTATACATGGATGCATGATGCTGATGTGGGCCTCGCCCCCAAACCGATACCGATGTGGGCCTCGCCCCTGAACTGACACTAACGTGGGCCTCGCCCCCCAAACTGATACTGCTATGGGCCTCGAACTTCGAGACTCATCCCCAAACTGATATTGATGTGGGCCTTGGCCCTCGGAACTCATTCCCAAAACTGATGCTGATGTGGATGTGGGCCTCGACCCTCAGGACTCATCCCCAAAACTGATGCTGATGTGGGCCTCGACCCTGAGAATTATCCCCAAAACTGATGCTGATGTGGGTCTCGACCTTGGGACTCATCCCCAAACTGATATTGATGTGGGCCTCGGCCCTGTGACTCATCCCCAAACTGATACTGATGTGGGCCTCGACCCTGGGACTCATCCCCAAACTGATGTTGATGCGGGCCTCGACCCCCAAATATATATTGATATGGGCCTCGCCCCTAGACTGATACTGATATGAGCCTCGCCCCAAACTGATACTGATATGGGCCTCGCCCCAAACTGATACTGATATGGGCCTCGCCCCCAGACTGATACTAATATGGGCCTCGCCCCCAGACTGATACTGATATGGGCCTTGCCCCTAGACTGATACTGATATGGGCCTCGCCCCCAGACTGATACTAATATGAGCCTCGCCCTCAGACTGATACTGATATGGGCCTCGCCCCAAATTGATACTGATATGGGCCTCACCCCCAGACTGATACTGATATGGGTCTCGACCCCAGACTGATACTGATATGGGCCTCGACCCCAGACTGATACTGATATGAGCCTCGCCCCAAACTAATATTGATACGGGCCTCACCCCAAACTGATATGGGCCTTGCCCCAAATTGATACTGATATGGGCCTCACCCCCAGACTGATACTGATATGGGCCTCAACCTTGGGACTCGTCCCAAACCACTGATGTCATATTGATGCTTCTGATTGGCTTTCATTTTCCGTTTTCTCTCTTTCTTCTTCAAAACCTGTTAACACAAAACAAACACAAAACACAAAAAGGAATGCAAAATATGTTACGTGTATGCATGCATGCGTGAATGAGTTTCCCATCCCGTTGGGTTAGGTCTTCCGCCAATTCCCTTGATGACTGCTCGGTCTTCTCTGCCTCTGGTAAAACACTGCTTCAATCTATCTACATTGATCGGGTTGGTGAACTCATTTCCTTCCAAGTCTGACAACCTCACTGCCCCATTTCCTATTACTGAACGGTTATTCTGTCTTTTCTGCTTGCTTCTTTTGGGAATCCCCCGTGTTCTGAGTGTCGCTGGATATCATGGTATCAGGGTTGAATGCTTTTGTCAAATATACTCATGTCATGCAGGTTGAAAGGACTCAGACAAGTAGGCGAAATGGATGTCTTTATCATTATCCAGGAAAAGGTTCAAAACAAGTAGACGAAGTCGATGTCTTTATTAAAAATGCAGAAAATAAACCAGAAAGAATAGTTTCATTGCCTTCTTCCTTGGCCTATGGTTCTTCACTGCTGTCATCCTCTATCTTCATGGAAGAAGCTGAGTGGTTGAGAACTTGGAGGATGAAGCTTTCGGGTAGGCCATAGTTGATCATATAGGTGGGTGGTGGAACGGAGTGGTAATTTGGTAGGGGGTTCCGATGTGTGTTGGGTTGTTCTTTCTCAGGATCAGGTATTTTATGGGCATCAATGAGGTTTTGGATTTCATGCATAAGGCGGGTACAGTTGTCAGTTTCGTGGCCTCTCCTCTGATGGAAGTGACAATACAGGCTTAGGTCAAGGTTGGGTGGTATAGGATCTGGAAGCGGTTTAGGCTCTAAGGGTTTTAAGAGTCCTTGTCCCTTCAACTTTTCAAATACCTTCAACAAAGGTCTACCAAGGTTGGAGAATTGCCTGTTTCTGATGGCAGCGACTTCGGAAGCAGCGGGCTGGGTCTCAGAATGCCCCCCAAAAGTCCTCCTATTCTGGCCACAGAACTTTCTGTTCTCAGCTTCTTCTTCTTCTTCTATATCCATGACAGTTTCCCTCAACTGTCGAAAATCTGCAATCATGGAGGTCATTCTCCTCAGCTTGCCATAAATGGAGGGCTTGGTGCCCTTGATGATCATTTTGATTTGGTCATTCTCTGAGGGCCGAGTCTGCATCTTCAGAAGCTGGCTTCTCCAGCGGTCTACATACTCCTTGAAGCTTTCTTCCGGCTTCTGCTCAGTGTTCTCCAAATCACGGAGTGACAAATCAATCTCCAAGTCTGTAACATACTGTTTCAGAAATACATCTGCCAATTCCCTCCAATCTTCATTAACCTTTCTTTCAAGGCTATAGTACCACACTACGGGTGCCCCCTCAAGTGACATCCCAAACATCTTCTGAACTTGGCGTTGTGTCAGGCCCACTGAACTCATAACTGACACATATTGTCGGAGATGGACCCTCGGGTCCCCATTCCCATTGAACTTGGCTATATCAGGCATTTTGAACTGAGCTGGCAGCTGTTCTTCAAAGGTCATCACCTCATATTCTAGTAAGTCTTCGTCCTTACCCTTCATCTTACGGGCAACAGACTCTACCTGGTCACAGAGTTTCTGTATCTCGGCCTGAGACCCAATCACTCTGCCTGTTGTATACTCTGCCATGTCATCATCAAAAGCGGGGATATCATCCCCAACCCATTCAGAGGCTCCTCATGCCTCACATTCTCAGAATTTCCCCCAGCACGGGGCACATCCATATTTTCCATGGCAGTAGTCAAGGCTTGCAACTGTTCGTTTATTTTGGCGAAACCATTCTCCAGTTGGTCCATGCGAGATATCTCGTTATCGGATGTACTCATATCTGTTACCGGTCTTTTAGTGAGTCTTCCCTCTTCCCTAACCCAACGGGACTCTATGATATATTTTAGACATAGAGGGTGTTAACAGGATATATGTATGCATGAGATGAATGAGATGCATGCGATAAAAGAATATATCAACTAATTAAAATTTTCACACAAATCGGCCCATCATCATTATAAAAGCTTTTGGGCTAACTGTCATAGGAGTGAACTCGTCCCAGTTTAAATGACCCAACAAGTTCACATCTCATGGCAAGAAGTCCAACCGTATCCAAATGATAATGTTCCTAAACACAAAGATATAATGGCCCATTGGCGTTTTAGGAGCTTTTGGCCCAATCATCATAAGATACGTTCTTGTCCCAGTTTAAATGGCCCAACAAGCCCATACCTCATGACAAAAGGTCCGAATGGATCCAAAAGACAATGTTCCCAAACACAAGCATACAAAAATAATTTCTATAGAGTGGCCCATCAACATTTCAGAAGCTTTTGGCCCAATTGTCATAGGATACGAACTCGTCCCAGTTTAAATGACCCAACAAGCCCATACCTCATGAAAAAAGGTCTGAATGGATCCAAACGACAATGTTCCCAAACACAAGCATACATAAATAATTTCTACAGAGTGGCCCATCAACATTTCAGAATATTTTGACCCAATTGTCATAGGATACGAAATCGTCCCAGTTTAAATGGCCCAACAAATTCACATTTCTGACAAGAAGCCCAACTGAATCCAAATGAGGATGGTCCACAAGCACAAGGAAATAGTTTCTATAGGCCATATAACCATGGTCTACGTGTGGGTTTGCGGGAGTGTAGACAAAGACCCTCGCTGGCGAAGGATTGCCCACAACTAGGTCTCCCCACTCAAGGGTTCGAGCGACCAAGTGGGCGCACCTTTTTTATACCTTTCAGTACGTGCCAACGATTTATGGTGTGTGAATGACTGTCAGATGGATTTTCCGTTGAAGATTCCCCAGAGGGAGGGTGGAGCGAGGCTCTCTCAAGTACCTAAGCCTCTTAGGCTCTTATCGCTTGGTGACAGGAATAAACAACGAGTCCTCCAAATTAGTCCATCACAATAGGCTACAAGCAAATGATTATCTAGGTGCCTTCACAGCTTTTCCTTATAGAAAGGTAGTGAATGAAGGAAGACACCAAACCATTACCCAGCCTTAAAAGTGCCTTTGATTAAACCTCTTTTAAAACACAGTAGACACGGTCAATTAAAGCACAAATCCAAACATTACAAGACATTATTTCGGGGCCGATTATCTATCCCCAGTGGAGTCGCCAGACTGTGGGAAACAGAAACTGGGCGACGCATGCTGTTCCGGGCTCTTGGCCCAGTTGGGAGTACGGAGTAGCCCGCGGGGGACTAAACCGGAAAATGATGGAGTCGCGACCCGGTGTGAACCGGGAAAATGAGATTTAAGGCCGCACTCACCCCTCGCAAGGGAAGACCTCAAACCGTTGGGTTCGGAATGGTCCCTTACATATGCCACTTGTAATGAAATGATTTGTGGAATAATTTAACCAAGCCTAAGCAACATATTTCCAAGAGTATTCTACTTTTAAGTTTACATGCATGAAAGCAATCATCATAACGGCAAACATACAATGGCACATGACAATCACATGAACATACTTCGATCATATAATACGGAAAACAAAGAACAACCTAAACATAATGCAAATTCCAAACGCAAAATAAATGACTAATCATGCTTGAAAATGAACAACTAAATAGGCTAAATCATGCTTGAATACCATCTCATGAACACATCAAATAGATAAATGCGGGAATACAAATAGTATGATTGATTACATGATACAAGAGAAATCACCTAAGAAACAATTATGCATGACATGTGATGAAAAGGACTCAGTTCAGTGTATGTGTGTTCGTGTAGCGTTCGAAAACGCGTTCGAATGGTAAACATAAGGTTCTCATCCGTGTGGCGTTTGATAACGCGTTCGAACGGGACCAGACCTGATGGAACAAATGCATGCGCGTTCGAGTAGCGTTCGTAAACGCGTTCGAACGGTAAACAGAAGGTTCGCGTACGAGTAGCGTTCGTAAATGCGTTCGAATGAACTGAGATAGAAAACATGCGTTCGTGCGGCGTTCTGAAATGCGTTCGAACGGGGTTACATCAGTGACCTCAAAAAAGGCAGTAAACAACATGACACATACGTGAACGGATGAATAAATGACACCTAATAAATAATGACGGGCTACAAGGCGCGGCAAAGCATCGTGGTAAAGGATTTTAACCTCTCGAAATGGAGGACCTTTAATCCGACTTACTAAGCCCATGCGCTAATAACATAATGCATATAAAAATAAAGACAATGATATCGGACTTTGTATACCCGATTGAACACATCTTACATTCAACCGAATATACATCATCCGGCGCGGTGAAGCATCGTGGTAAAGGATTTTAACCCCTCGAAACGGAGGACCTTTAATCCAACTTACTAAGCCCACGCGCTAATGACATAATGCATATAAAAATAAAGACAACGATATCAGACTTTGTATACCTGATTGAACATATCTTACATTCAACCGAATATACGTCATCCGGCGCAGCGAAGCATAGTGGTAAAGGATTTTAACCCCTCGAAAAAGAGGACCTTTAATCCAACTTACTAAGCCCATACGCTTTATCTCATCATTACACAAACATATAACATGCAGAATTTAAATAACGGATAATAAACGAATTAAACAACATAAAATAAAATATGCGTCGTTTGCTCAAGTGGTACCTGGAGTTGTATCCCAACTACATACCGCACTACCATCCATTCAGATTTGGCTATGGAATTTATGTCTGGTTTTCCATCCTATATACCACATGAGGCGACACATTTTCCATTTTATTCAAAGCCACAACATGCATCCATGAGCGACTCTCATACGAAATAAATAACTAAAACGATTAAAAGATGAATAAAAATAAATACGAAGAGTGCCCTCAGGTCTAACCTTTTATGTCGACTCTCGGAAGTACCGTACGCGGTCGTCGGAAGGGTGGATGCTCCGCAACTCCTCCGGTTCACTGGTTCAACGTTTCCCTTCGCTGCTTCGCTTTTCGGGCTTCTGTTTTCCCTCCGTTTCGCTGCTATTTTGCTGCTGTTTAACTGCTGTATTTCGGTCACTGTTTTTGATGTTTTAGGGCTGCTGTTTTTACGGTTAAAGGGCTGCTGTTTAGAGGTGAATTTCAGTAGTTTAGGGGGGGTGTTCCAGGGGCTGTTGGCTGGTTTTCTTGTTTGTGTGTCTTTTTGGATGGCTTTGTTGAGGCGTGAGTGGAGTTTAGGCGTGAGACGTGAAGCCGTGGAGGGTTCGGCTGTGTTTTTCTTTGTTTTTGAGATTGAGCTAGGATGGGGAAATGTTGGAATTGGGTTTCTTTTATAGGCAAAGGGCTAGGGTTTCCATTTGCTTGAATAGGAAGGAGACCAATTAGTGTCTTACAAGGAAAGCAAAAGATTGATTGGAGACAAGATTTGGTTTAATTAGGAAGATAATATATTTAATTTGTTTGGTTTAGGCATGATAGTTGTTTTATTAGGAAGGGATATATTTGATTGATTTTAATTTGGTATATGATTTTTAGATTTTATTTAATTCCCCATGTGTTAAATATGCATTTATTTAATTTGGATGTGTTTTATGGGCTTTGGTGGGCTAATTGGGCTTGGGTGTGAGGCTAGCAGCAAAACCAGAAATACCGACACCGTTCGAACGCCGATTCGAACGCTACATGAACGCCCGCAATCTGCTTGACGTTCGAACGTGGTCACGAACGCAGCACGAATGAAAACAGTGAACTTGTGAAATGAATCTGATGACATACTTATTCTGAATTTCCCTTTTCGACGTCCGTTTCCCGTGACTTCCGTGACATAAAAGGTAGTGCCTCTAAATGAGACTCTTCATAGGGACTTATATGCAAAAATGCAGTGTCTATATTGACCCACTCTTAAATGACCTAGAATTGTTCTATAGTTGTTTCATTGTGTTGAGACTTGATTTGGATGGAAGAAACATGATTGAAGTAATTGATTTAACCAATTTGGTCTAATTTGTCCAATTTGAAGAAATTGAAAAATTAGGTTTTAAGACCACTTCCAAATTTGGGGCTTTTCATTTATATGGTGTATTTGGATGTTTATATGATACATATAAAATCTCATGTTGATTGGATTTCATTTGGATGTGTTTTGAACTTTGGAAGTGCAAAATGCACACTAATGTGCTTCTAGGAGGCTCACGGCCTTGAAGGAAAAATTGGGTTTTTGTTGCTCTTTGTGCTTTGACATTTAGGACATGTTAAATTCATCTTAGAAATGATTTAGAATCATCCAAAATTGATTTGAACAATTTCGGACTAAAATGAACAAAATGCAAAGTTTTGGGGTAATTTGGTAATTACACAAAAATTGATTTCTTGTGTAATATTTAATAATTTGAATATTGGAAAATTAAATAAATAAGTTTATTTAATTAATCCGAGAAAAAGTTTTGAAATCGGAAAATTTGATTTTCCAATGTTTCCGCTGCGTTACCGGATATCCGCAATAAAACCCCTACAACTTTTTGAACACCTCCAGGAATCGAGCAAACTGCTTGTCCAGTTTGTTTTTCTGAAGACGCTGTGGAAAATGTGGAGGTGGAGTGATTTGATCTTTTTCCTTTGCTTCTTTTTCCTTTGCTTTTTTTTCCTCCATCTGTTGCTCTGTTTCTTTTGGAATTTCTTCAATGGATGCCTTGATTCCAACATCTTAGTTGATCTCAGTACCACTTTTCAAAGTAATGGCTTGACATTGCTCATTCCCTGGGTTCCTTGGATTTGGTTATGTGTTGCTGGGAAGATTTCCTGGCGGTCTGTAACTCTGAGCATTGGCCAGTTGTTCAATTTGATTCTCCAGTGCTTTAATAGAGGCAGATTGGCTTTGAAATATAGCATCGTACACTGCTTGTTATTTTTTGAACATCTCTGCAATCCATTCTTTCATTTCTGGTTCTTTTTTATGCTTAGGGCCTTTGTCATGTTGCTGGAATCCAGACGGTGGATAGTTATTTTGCCCTGAATTGTTGCTCCATGAGAAATTGGGATGATTCATCCATCCTGGGTTGTAGATGTTGGAATATGGATTGTTCCCCTGTATGTTAAAATTGTTGACATAATTCATCGTCTCTTCTTGTTGGTTTGGCTCTGGTGCTCCTCCATAAGGTGAACTTGTGGATCAAATATTGCCTAGCATGCTGAGTGTTTCCACGAATTTTCATATCTGATCCAGCTTGGCATTCACTGTAGTGTTGGCTCCAACTTCATAAAGTCCTGTGATTCTCTGGATCATGCTCATTTATGTTGGCAACAAGGAATTGTTGTTAGCCATTTCTTCGATTAAGTCCCAGGCTTGATCTTCTCCTTTTGCCATTAAAGCTCCTCCAGCAGCAGCATCAATTGTGGTTCTCATCAGTCCAGAAAGTCCATTATAGAATGTTTGGACTTGAAGCCATTTTGGAATCTCATGGTGAGGACATTTCCGGAGCAAATCTTTGTACCTTTCTAAGCTTCGTAGAGAGTTTCCGAGTCTTGTTTTACAAAGGATGTGATGCCATTCCTCAGTTTTGCTATTCTGGCTGGTGGAAAATACTTTGCAAGGAATTTAGTGGCTAGAGTGTTCCAAGTTGTAATGGAACCTGCTGGTAGTGAATGTAGCCAAGCCTTAGCTCTGTCTTTTAAGGAATATGGAAAAAACTGCAGTCTCATTGCTTCTTCAGCAGCTCGGTTGTAGTTGAAAGTTCCGCAAACTTCCAGGAAGTTGCTGATATGGGCATTAGGATCTTCAGTTGCATTCCCCCCAAACTGAACTGACTGCTGAATCATCTGAATGCATGTTTTGATGTCACACATATTTGCTGGTAAGGGAGGAAGTACAATACATGAAATGAAGCCGTCAACCACCGGAATGGTTCTGTCTCGAATGGGAATTGGTGGTGCAACTTCCAAAGGTTCAGGTTACATATTGACTAAAGCTTCTTGGCCTTTTCGCCTTTCCCTTCTCAACTGTCTGATGGTTCTTTCAATTTATGGGTCAAGCAGTCGAAGTTCAAAGCTTCTAGTTCATCTCATGTAATTTTTGAGAACCTGAAACACACGAAAACAAAAACAATAAGTAAAAATAAATTAGACATAAGTAACGTATCTAACCCCAAAACTAATAGTGAAAGATAACTAAGTCCTCGACAATGGCGCCAAAAACTTGACCGGCATTTTCACACACGTATAACACAAGCGCACGTATCGTTCAAGTAGTATAAAAAGTATCGATCCCACGAGTACTTAATACCTAGGCTATTATGAGGCCAAATGATTACAAGTATCTAACAGGTTGATTGTTTGATTGAGTGATGACTTTAAACTTAAAAACAAGTAAATAAAATGGTGCTAAAATAAATTAAAGAAAATTCAATAATACGAAACTATCCAGGGTTGTGATTTCTTCCAATATCTTTTTAAAAGATGAAGTGGTTATTTCATGTTTGTGTAATATATTAGTTTACTAACCTGGAACACGAAATTCTGCAAAAGCCTATGTCGATGGTCAGATGCAAATACCCAGTGTAATCCGATTAAATCATATGTCTATGTCAACCAAATTACCTGAATTCATTAAGATTAAGTTCTAATTGTGGTTACCCCCGCGCGACATGTATATGTTTATCTTGTAAGGAAATATATTAAAGGGTTATCTATCCTCAAGGAAGATCGTAGGCTATTAAGTCTAAGGCTGAAACCTAAAATTCATTCGTCAAGTTTATTTTAAGTTTACCAAATCAATCTTATTAATGACCAGTTAACAAGAAGCATTAAGTTTAAGACTTAATAATTAAACCTTTATATTACCCAAACTATAAAATAACCCTTTATAAACCGGTGATATTAGAATTCATCACAACCCCAGATAACGGACTTAGCTACGACATATATTTACAACTACTAAAAGCTTAAAAATAAAAGACATAAAGTAAAGTGCTGAAAAGTAAATGCTGAAAATTAAAATGGTAAAATTACAATAAAAGAAAATGCTAGGGTTAAATGATCCACTTTTATTACTATTATTTTAGATATCTCCCTTAATATAATATATTAACTTGTGTGATATTACCAACCAGCCATATAGGCGGTAACCTGATTAAGTCAAATTAATAATTAATTACCAACCGACCAACAAGGCGGTATCTTTGTTTAGTTAGGTTAAAACCAATTTAATATCAATTATCAACCGGCCAATATAGCAGTATCCTCATTAAGTCAAGTTTTAAATAGTTATTATATTATAATTAAGGGAGATTAATCTAAATAGCAATAATAAAAACTTTACCTTTCACCCTAGCAGGGGGAAGTTACCTCCTTATTGCTGAATAGTAAAAACTGAAAAAGTAAAGAAAGTAAATTACTATTACAAAAAATAAATAAAATTAATTACAAAACTGAAATTAAAATAAACTAGATACAAACTTCTTAGTATTATCAGAGAATTACAGAGAGGAAGGCACATCTGAAACTGAAATTTCGAGCTGAATTTATAGGCGTCAGTAAGCCTCTTGCGTCACGACGCGTGGCATTGCTCTTGCGTCGCGACGCGATGACGTGGCTGACATTGATTGGCTGCTTTGATTCCCTTATCGGCTGACGTGGCATTTTGGATGATTAACTCAATAATTGTGCTGACGTGGCGACACGTGGAGATGTTGATTATCGGCACCGTGTGATTACGACACGTGTCATGAGATGATTGGCTGATGATGACGTGGCTGACATGTGGAACGCTGACTCAGCAAGTGACTGATGTGGATGCCACGTGGATGACACATGGACGACACATGGATGACACGTGGCGATGGCGATTGTCGAAGCATGTGATGGTGACACGTGACATGCGCATGTTAGCAAAATCGGCGCATGTTAGCAAGATCGATGCATGTTAGCAAGATCTGGTACACGTTAGCTATTTTAGCAGGCTCCCGGCACAGGTTATCGGTCGCGACGCGGCAAAATACCATTTTGCCCTATTGTTCGTTTTTCATTGTTTTGGTCCCGAATCACTTCCAGAGAGTCCTGAAACTTTATTTATCTACAAAATAACACAAAACATATCAAAATATCCATAAAACTCAAGAAACTATATAAAATATTAGGTCAAATGAGTGAGAAATAGTGATACATTTACCACTCATCAGGGCCCAACCTAGAAAGAGGTTCGCAGACTTCTTTAGCTCGAGCATTCTATATGTCAAACCAACCAAATAAATGTGCACAATATTACATCATAAATTCCAAATACATGGATTATACACAATTGTTTTGTGGTTTACAACACAAGTCTTAAAAATATGCAAATGATGACTCAAATGTCTAGACCAACCCGAAAAACAACTGTGGCACGTGGATCCAAATGTGGTACTGCTTCTGCTGTGCTCGCGAACCACCTGGAATGTTTGGGGGAAAAGGGGAGTGAGCTTAAAGAGCTCAGCAAGTAAAGCACTCATACTCTCAACATGACCTCACCAACAAAATAGAAATATATATATATATATATATATATATATATATATATATATATATATAATATAATATATGAAAATAAAATATATTATAATAACAACTCAAGTAAACATCCCACAACAATACAAACATCCATCAAACATGGTTGCCAATCCGGGTCTAGTATAACAGTGGATTGAAACCAATGGGAGAGTCCCTCTCATACCCCCAAGGTTTCCAACCATATCAACTCGCAAAATATGTGTGAGTGGGTTAAAACCAATGGGGGAGTCCCTCGCATACCCCCAAGGTTTTTCACCATATAATCTCGCAAAATATCTCATCACATCTCTTCTCATCACATATCCGACCACTATTATACAAAATCCGCCATCACAATACAACAACATGTATCATCCAATACAATCACAACTCACATCCAATCCATCAATCTCATCTCAACAATCATGAATTCATATTTATCATGCTTTCAATTAATCAATATTTATATCTCCATAAAATATATATATATAATTATGATTATAATTATAATTATATCAATATATTTATATATAGACTTTCACAACAACCATAAATTAACAAACAATTATGTTAAGGGAATCATCGTGCATTGTACTTACCTCTATCCACGCAAAAGTCCTGAATATGACTATATCCATGTAAGAATCTGAAAAATATAAAATTACGATCAGGTCCCTCAATTATTCCAAAATTACGATTTTACCCCTAAATTTTCATTTTAGCCCATAAAATTTTCTAATATGTCCAAATAGTCCTTAAACTCTTAAATATTACTATTTAACCCCTAAAAACCAGAATTTATAGTTTTACCCTCTTAATTATACAAATATACAATTACGTCCAAAACTTTCAAAAATCTATCATTTACACCCCTAAAACGGTAATAATCACATACCGAGCTCTAACGACCTCCAAATCTCTCAACGAATGAGCCGCTGGTCAGAAAACGTCTCAAGGATCACGGTGATGGTGGTGGTAGGGGCTAAAACACGGCGGTTATCGACGATGGGTTAAACATCGATAACAATCGTATTTTGCTCGTTTATCAACAACCAAAGGTCCGATTTCGGCAAACGAAGTGTCTAACTCGCGTATCTTGACGAGGGAAAAATTCTGATCCAGGAGGTGACATACACGCGCGGTGGCGTGTGGAGCGCGTGGGTAACAAGGCGTGTGAGGGCGCGTCCGGCGGTGGATCGGCGGCGGTCCGGCGGAGTTGGATTCATCTCATCGAGGGGATGCTCCAGATGTGGTCACTTTCCAAAAACGGAGATCGGACGACATCGAAAACTTTATTTCTCTCTCTGTCCATGTACTTTCTCTCTCTAGTTGTTTCCCTCTCTAGTTGTCTCCCTCTCTACTAGTCTCGGTTTCTCTCTCTAAAATTCCATAAAATTTGCTCCCAACACTCCTTGGAATTTCCTCAACACTCTTTATTCACTTTGAAAAAAATTGATTCACCTTATATAGCTCTCCATTCAATCTCTCAAAAATTCCATCACCTCATCTTCTTCTTCTTCATCTTTCATTGATTGTCATCAAAAGCAACCTCTACTTGACTTCATCATCAGACAACTCTTGATTTGCCACAGGCTCTAGTTTTGTAGAAAAGACAGAGGACACCATGCATCCACCTCCTCCTCCATAGGTTTACGAATGTGTGAATCAATTGAGTTTTGTTTTTAACACTTCATAAAAATTGAAAGGTTTTAAGCTTGGTCTTAGATAGTGGGAGTAGTTGGTTAATGGTTGGTGAGTTTGTGAAGAAAAAGAGGGACAAAAGATAATGGGTGTGATGGGGATAAGAAATAATAATAAATGTGGGGTGTGTTAGGGACCCTGAAGAACGGACCCTGATGAGTGGACCTTGATGAGGAAGGTGCTTCAGACCTTGAAATCAGCCCCTGACGATCCAGTAATCAAGTCGGACCCGATCAACCAAACGTAGTCAGACCGAAAGCTTCAGTATTCCGAGGCTTGTTGATGTGACAACAATCTCCTTAAAACAAACTCGTCCCCTACCGAAGGTGCAGTAGAATGTGAGACGTTTGTTTGAACTCTCGCAACAAAAAGACAAAGAAAATGGAAGAATGCGTAACGAAAACAATCACTGTCTTTTATAGAAGAAAAATAAATATGCCAATTAAATCATATTAGTGGGAGGCCTTTCATTTGTAGTAACCACCAAGTACAAAAGAGACTTGCAAAAATTGGCTGGGCCGGGCCCGCACAATTTGGTTCGGCATTCGTGTACGCAGGACGCGTGGGTGCACACGAGTCAGGCCTGATCGATTTTGATTTGCACCCCCTCCTGCGCGCGCACGTAGAGAGAGCCTCTATCCTTATAACACTTAGCCATCTACATATGAGTAATCATATATAAGCACACTTTTCCTTTATTAGCTTTCCCATGTGGGACAAGCTAGTTTCTCTTTATTTTCCAACACCAATAGGTGAACGTTGAGCAACAATTTCTCATTCACCCAAGCACCATTTTAAGCATATGAATATACCATTCCGAACTACTCACGGAGGAGTATCCGAATCACTCAAAAACACCCACTAACACGAAGTGGACCATACTTAAAATTTTTGTACCACAAAATGCTTACTTGTGAGCATTTTCCAACAATATCCTCTCTTTTATTTTTACCTCAGAAAAATCTACACCATTGATTTGTTTTAGAACTGTAAGATGTAGATTTACTCTCAAATTATATAAATACTGCTATGGTGAATGAATTTATTCAAGCTCGTTCTGCGACTGTATTGCTGTTATCATTTTTAAGTACTGGGGCTAGGTGGAAAATACTTCCCTTCTGTGAATTTCAGAAGTTAACGTGTTTGTGAAGGGGCACCCCACAAGTTATAAACACGGCGGCATATATCTTTAAAAGCTTACGAAATTTATTTATTGAGAGATTCAACTGAAGTTGATTAATATCACAATAATACTTGGATATAGAATCCCTAGAAGCGCTTTTATAAAAGCTTCATACAGGACTGCATAAATAGACAACTAACACGCTTACATATTAGCAAACCAGTAGGGTTACAGACCTCTTATTCAACTATATAATACACACATATATTAGCATACAAGTAAGATTACGGACCTTTTATTATAACTAACAAGTACATGAGTACATAAAATGCAAAATGATCTACTTAATGGAGTATCCAAGCTTGCTAGCGTATATTACCAGAGCCTCCAATTCGCTCCAGTCGATGAATCCGTCTTTGTTACCATCGGCACAGCGCATTCCACCATTAGCCCGTAAACCGGGGAACCAGGCGCCCAAATCTTTGAAGGCATTGCTCAACTCTTGCTTAGAGAGGAGACCATCATTGTTGATATCGTGATTCTTGAAAATCTTCTTAAGCTGATCCTCATATAGAGGCGCCTCTGCAACCTTTGAGCCCCATATAGACACACCCATATATGCTGCTTACAAGACTTGACCAAAATACACTATGTTTATTAATATTCATATGGAAAGAAACCTGGGTTTATATAGACTCTCTTCCATCGTGTTCGGCTGTTCGCACAATTCCACGATTTATATGACATTATTCCCAAATATAAATGGACCACATGACCAGTGGCGTATCCAGAAATTTCAGTCAGTGGGGGCAAAAAATTTTTTTAACCAAAATAATATATAATGAATTCATACATATTTTTTAAAATTACAAGATGATCCCTATACTTTTGATAATTATGAAATAACCCTTAGTTTCTAAACTTATAAATTAACCAAAAATTTTCAGAATTATATTTTTATCCATAATTTCTAAAAAATATCAATCTACCCTAAAAATTTAAGTAAGAATTTATTTTTAAAATTATGTATTTTAAGTTAATGTAGTATATTATATACTTTCCGCTAATTTATTATAGATTTAATCATTTTTTAATTAAATTATTAAAAGTCTAGAACTAAAACGCAACATTAGTGCTTTGAACAACTATAAATAAAAAATAAATATACAAAATAATTATATTTATATTAATATGTGAATATTTTATACATAACAACTATACACGATGTGATTTAGTAAAAGAATCACTACAAATATATCAATAAATTAGAAGATCGATAACCAAACCTAAGTATAAACATAGTTATTTTTATTTTTATTTTTATTTCAATGGAATGAAATCGCTATTCTTTTGCAAATGGAAAAACACATAAATGATTGGATTTAAAATGAAAAATAATCAAATATATATACACATATAAATTAAATATAATTATTTTAGATATGTTTAATAAATAAGATTGATACAAAAGTGTATTTGAATTTTTTTAATTAATTTGGGCTTGGGCCTACATATTATATTAAAAAACACAACTCAAAAAATTAAAAAATAATATATTTATGAGTGTTGTTTAATTATTTATATTTGATAATATTAATATATATACATATATAATTTTTTTTTTTAAAAAAAATCTTGTGGGTCCAGTGGGGGCAACTGCCCCCACTCGACCCTAAGTGGCTCCGCCACTGCACATGACCCGTTGAGGGAAATTAAAGTATTCAAGCCAACTGCTGAGATTGATGAATTAGGACTCAGTATTGAATTAAGTTGTATTAAATTATTTAAACTATTTTATCATGCATTCGTATATTAATAATAATACACAGTTAAGATTCAATTATATATAAATTCTTATTGAATAACTAACAATAACAAATAGAAATTTCATATCATCACCGAATCCAATTCTAAGACTGAGATAAAAAAGGAATTCCAAGTGGATTATTCCCAAATATATTATTCTTCTAATACTAGGATATGGGGTCCATTTCAAATTAAATTATAGTTCCTATTATCTTTCAGGATAACAAGTAGGGTGCCCACTGGAAAAGATAAGATCATTATTTATCATTGGTTTTATCCGATTACTGTACATTGCCTGAGAAGTTTAATTTGTCTAAACGATATGGTTTTATGCGATTATTGTACATTGCCTGAGGAGTTTGATTCGTGAAAACTTTACGGTTAAGGGTGATTGCAAATATATCTTAATTATTAAAAATATAATGTCATACTCGTATTGTATGTTGTAACAAATTGAAGGGAACTGGATTAAAAAGATGATTCTCCCTTGACTTATAATTCGTTAGATTTTAAGAAATGTTTTCTCCCTGCAGTTAGAACTGCAAAATCACAGGAGATTTCTGTACAATATTTCTTTCAAGATCCAAAACAAACACTCTTTTGTTATGAACAATGTGATGTAGAAATGAGAGGAAGAAGAGAATTTTTTTTTTTTTTTTAGATATCTTCTTTAACACAAGGGTATCTTAAAATATATGAAGTGTAACCATATATCCAGGGATGTCTTTGTAAAGTCATCTATTTTATATAATGTTGTACTCTTTGATCAAAAACTTGTGACCATTCATTCATCTTGAATTTTAATATTCAAATGAATTATTATAGCCTTGAGTGAATAGCATTGCTAAATGATGTGTTTAATTATTCGCTTTTAGAGATATATCCTTTCACACCAGGCATTTTTTTTTTCAATTTTCGAGTTTGAGACCTCATAAGTTCGGTTGTGCACTACGTAAAATATATGTCTACCTTGATAGATAATTTGTGACAGTTTCTGAGAAAAAAATATTTTTATCATATAGTCCGATGACAATATATTTTATGTCAGGAAATTTATAACGGACTTATTACATAATACTTTCTGTGACTTATAAAAGAGATTTTGTCTATCATAAAATTTATGACAGACTTAGGATAGTAGTTTTGTTTATCACGAAATTTATGACGGATTTATGATATAGATTTTGCCTATCAGGAAATTTTGTGACGGACTTATGATAGGACTTTTATCCGTCATAAATTTTATGACAGATTTATCATGGAATTATATCAATCACAAAATTAAAAAAATTACTAATCGTGCAATTTGGGACTCAAACCTGTGACTTCTTGTATTTTTCTTAAAGCGTTACTATTGGGTCATAAACATTATTTTTGTTTTTTATAATAACTTATTATAAATAAAGGTATTTTAACATTTCAATTTTTGGAGCCACAAATTAACACTAGAATCTAAACAAAAATCAAACAAAAACACATTTCGTCTCTCACATTTCCTTAACCAGTTTCGTTTCTTCTCCAAACAAAAACAAAAATCCTCTTCACATCAGACAAAGACTCACTCCCATCTCGCCTCTTCACATCAAACAAAAACCCTATTTTCATTTCTTAATTGATTTTGCCAATTTTGTCACGGTTAGCTCAAGTGGTACTGTGAACTCGTTCACCAGTACCTCAAATGTTGGACTCCAGCAAGCAACATGCAAAACACGTAACGCATAATGCGTTGTCAACTGCCAAAACGTGTGGCACTGTAACACACGTTTTGGCCCTATAAAAATGAACCCCAATCTCATTTGTAAATCATCCTAAAAATCAGCGAGCTAAATAGAGAGTAAAGGGTGTGTTTAAGAAGTTTTTAGTAAAGCTTTGAAATAAGCTTTGTAATTCTTTTGTTGAGTAATAAAGAAGACTTTTCCTCTCACTTCTCTTATATTGTGAGTGTTTATATCACAACAAGTGGTATCAGGAGCTAAGGTTATACGGAGGGATCCTGAAACTCAGAAACAGAGTTTCGGTTCGGAAAATCGGTTCCGACGAAAGTTGTCAAAAATCGGTTTTGAGCATACTATCAGTTTTTTCACGACGAGACGAGCACGGTGATATTTTCCGGCGATCAAACGGAGGTCCCTATAAGCCACACGCGCCGCACACGCTTTGCTGCAGACTTCCCACGGGCCCCCACGCGCCGTACGCGCCTGCTGAAGCTTGAAGACGCTGAGTCAGCTGCCACATCATCGTCCAGTCATCACACGTCAGCGGCACATCAGCCGGTCACACACAGTCAGCAGAACACGTCAGTAGACCAGTCAACCGCCACGTCAGCGCCACGTGTCTGACACGTCAGCACCAGTACCGCGTCAGCAAAATATTTGGTAAATTTCAGAAAAGTCCCTATACTTTCTAGAAACTACATTTTGGCCCTTGAACTTTCAGAAATTATACTTTGACCCCTATAACTCATGAAATTTTCTTTTTTGGTCCCTGTGTCGGATTTTGACGAACAAAGAATCATTTCCAACATTTTCAACCATTCCGGACGCAACGGTGAGCTTTGTTTTTTGAAATTCGGCTTTGAAATTTTTATGATGGACGGGGGCAACGTAAAAATGATTTTGTTAATAAGCACTAATTATTTCACATGGAGAGGAAGGATGAAAGACCTATATATATGAAGGACTATGATGGATCAGTCTTTATGGAGCAGAAACCAGAAGCAATGTCCGATGAAAAATGGAATAATCTTCACCAGAAGACATGTAGTACTATTCGTCAATGGATCGACAATAGTATAGTGAACCATGTTAGTGAAGATACTAATACACGGTCTTATGGAGAAAGGTGGATGAGCTTTTTTGAGCAAAGACTGGCAAAAACAAGTTGTACTACATCAAGAAGATGATGAGGTTGAAATATCAAGAAGGTACAGCTGTGGCAGACCATATCAATGATTTCCTCGACATCATGAAAGAATTGTCTGGATTGGGCATAGACTTCGGTGATGAGGTAAATGGCTTAATACTCATTAATATTTTACCAAAATCTTGGGAAACGTTTAGATCCACGGTGATAAATTCAGCCTTAGATGGGAAAGTCACACTGGAGATGACAAAAATTAGAATCTTCGAGGAAGAAAAAAGTACGAGAATGCAAGGGTCGGCATCAGCCTCAACCTCATAAGCTTTAGTGACTGAGAAGACTAACATAAATGGGAGGAGTAAAAGCCAAAGCCCATGTAGATCGGACAAATACCGGGGTAAATCAAGAACAAGAGAAATAAAATACTTCCATTGTAGAAAGAAAGACCATATGAAGAGGGATTGCTACAAATTGAAGAACGAGCAGTCTAGAGACAACAACATAAGGGATAATGACTCTAACCAAGAAAGAGTTGCTACTACCACCACCGAAAAAACATCCAAAGAATTCCTCATTATCTACGAGGAAAATATTATGAATCTTGCCAGCCATGAGACCAGTTGGGTGATAGATAGTGGCGCTTCCATACAGGCCACATCTCGCAGAGGCTTCTTTTCATCTTATACACCAGGTGACTATAGTGCGGTAAGAATGAGGAATGACAGCCAGTCCAAAGCCGTCGGTATTGGAGACATATGTCTTGAAACAGACAACGGGACAAGGCTAGTGTTGAAGGGAGACAAGCATATCCTAGATATCCGGTTAAACCTGATTTCAACAGGCAAGTTGGATGATGAAGGCTTCTGCAGCACCTTTAGTGATGACACATGGAAGCTCACTAAAGGATCAATGGTGATGGTACGAGGCAAGAAAGACTCAACATTATATTTGATGCACGCTAAACTTTCCAATGGCAGCATAAATACAGTCAACAATGATGAGACAGCCGAGCTATGGCATAAAAAGCTCGGTCATATGAGTCAAACATGGATGGAAGCACTGCGCCGATAGAATGTTCTTCCAGGGTTGAAGAACTCACACTTACAAAAGTATCAACACTGCATGGCTGGAAAGCAGAACATGGTGTCCTTCTAGAGCTCCCTGCCTCAACGAAAACCGGAGGTACTTGATCTCATACATTCAGATGTATGTGGTCCGATACAGACAAGAACACTTGGTGGGTCACTTTTTTTGTGACATTTTATAGATGATCATTCAAGGAAGATATGTGTATACACCTTGAAGACGAAAGATCAAGTGTTGTGAGTGTTAAAAGAGCTTCACGCTGATGAGTGGTAAATGTATCACTATTTTCCACTCATTTGACCTAATATTTTGAATAATTTCTTGAGTTTTATGAATATTTTTATTTATTTTTGGTATTTTGTAGATAAATAAAGTTTCAGGACTTACTGGAAGCAATTCAGGGCCAAAACGGTGAAAAATGGACAAAAATGGCAAAATTGTCTTTTGAGCGTCGCGATGCGCAGTAATTTTACGTCGCAACCGCTAACGTGCGCCAAAGTTTGCTAAAATGTGCCTCTTACTAAAATACGTCGGACACATGTCAACATCACATCAAATTTGCTAAAATACGTCGGACACGTGTCACCATCACATGCTGCCGACAATCATCATCATCGCTAACATACGCCTTCCACGTGTCAACATCATAGTGAGTCATACTAACGTGCGCCAGACAATTGTCGTCATCCCATGCTGTCGACAATCGACATCGCCATGTTAGCATAATCATTCAGCTGCCGACAGCCACCAGGACACGTGTCACCATCTCCGCGAAGCCAGCGACACGTGGCAGCAATCAACGGCGCATCGCGACGCGCAATGTTGCTCGCGTCGTGACGCGCGAAGTCTGGAGTGCCTATAAATTCAGCTTGATTTTAGAATTCAAATCATACCTTCCTAGAGTTCCTAATAAGGGATTAAAGATTGTATTTTGTTTGTTTAAGTTTTTATAATTTAATTTAAGCATTTTTCTTTATTTATTTACTTTCAACACTTTTAATTATGTACTTTTACTTTCAGTAATTTATTTTATGCACTTTTACTTTCAGTAATTTACTTTTCTACACTTTTAATTATGCATTTTTACTTTCAGTAATTTATTTTATTTACTTACTTTTTATTTCTTTTATGTTCAGTAGTTAATTTACTACTGGGGAAGGGTGAAACTTTTTACTTTTATAATTTAAATTAATCTCCCTCAATTATAATATACATTGAACACACAAAATTTTATTAATTAAATAAAAAGAAAATACAAGAAAATTAAAATAAATATACAAGGCACTTTCCTTTAGGTTTTCATGGAGAAATTTCTCCAAAGAAAGCATGAAAAATTTACAAAGTTTAGCTTGGTATTTATAGGCAAATCTAAAGGCTTCCACCAATTTCTCCACCAATTACTCCACCAAACATGGCCCCAAACATGGCATCAAACATGGCACCAAACATGACACCAAATCCTCCACCAAACATGCAAGCATGTTTGGTGGAAGTTTGACAATTTTTTTTTATTTTTTTATTTTGAAAATGACTTAAATAATTGCACATAACACACTTCCGAATATTTTATCCATTTCGGTCATGGAAACTTTAGAATTCGATATTATTATGAACTTCAAAGTTGTAGATCTTTGAGTCTTCTTTAATCTGAAACTTGAATCACCTCAATTCGATATCGGAGTAAAACGTTATGGCCAAAATACGACAATTGCATAAAGTTAAATTTTCGAAATTGTACTTCGTTAAAACGCCATTTCAAGTTTCCAATCTCCAAAATCAAAATGTCAAGTCCAGTTTTTGCTCTTATTTGTTCCACATTTCGTCCTCATTGATTCCATTAAGTCCCGATTTTATTTTATCTCCAAAATAAAATAAACACATCAAAATATTCATAAAACTCGAGAAACTATACAAAATATTAAGTAAAAGGGGTGATAAATAATGATATATTTTCCGCTCAACAGTTAATAATTCAAAATATTTAGTTAACGAAATTAATTAATATTTCAAGATTATTGTAACTCGAAACCGTAGGTCCATTTGGTCCTCGTGCTAGCTCGATTAATTATAGCAAACCTTAAATAATTGGATTGTCTAATTATATACTCATATATATTCATTTATTATTAATGTGATTAATAATATAATTTGTCACAAATGAAAACTATATTATGTTTAATATAATAATTTCTAGAATTCTTTGATTATGAGATAATTAAAGTATGATTATGAGATAATCAAGTTAGTAATAATTATGATATAATTATTACATCATAAATTAGATAATCACATCATTATTAATATAATGGTATTTGAATTATCATGAAGACAAGACCAAATGGCTTGCCATGCTCTCAAACAATTTATGTCCAAGGTTAGGTATAACATAATTGCCTTTCCTTTGTCATTTGCTATTGCTTCTTATGCTTTTGTAAGGCCTCCACTTAAGTGTGTTTTCCATTACAAGAAAAGCATTTGAAGCTCAATGACAAGAGTAGTTGGAATCTTATCTCTACCATTTCCACTCAATAATTGAGTGTGTTTCCCATTACTAGAAAAATATTGGTAGCTCAATGACAAAAGTAGTTGGTTTTGATAGAATATAATCTCTACCATTTCCACTCAAGGGTTGAATGAGTTGTAGCAAATAAAAACACAAAAGTTATGAGAGAGTTAGAGAGAAAAGAAAATCCAGATTTTTTTTTAAGTGTTGAGAGAAAATTTGCTCAAGTGTTGCGTGAGAGTTTTCAAATGCCAAAAGATTTGTGACAATCTTATTCTCTAAAAAGTTTAGAGATTAATCTTTATAAGTGAAGCCCACAGTTCGTTTTGTTGGTTTCGAGTCATAGTTCGGAAGATCGGGTGGTTGATCCAAGCATCGGATAGCAAAAGAAATACTTCTATAACAAGAAAAGTCATTCACTGCAAGGAGTCACCAAAGAGTTGGTGGATTGAGAAAGTTCAACAAAGGAGAAGACGGAAAAATTTTCAAGGTCGGTCCCGAACCTAAGACATTTCCGCTGCGCATTTGGAAAGCGTTTCCTTTAGAACCTAAATCCATTCATTGCCATTATCATTTTCTTGATCTTTAGAAGCTAATAATTGAGTATTAAAAAATTTAAAATATTACATTTTATTATTAAATTATGATCAAATATTATTTTACTATATATCAGAGTAACAAAAAATCTAACATTTTATCCAATTGTTATTTTATAAATATAAATAATCCTTAATAATTGAAGTTAATATTAGAAAATAAATATTAAGTATTTAAGGCTGTAATGGGTGAAACAGTTTTAGATGCTTAAACCCAAACTCCGACAATTAAGAAATAACCAATTAACAATTGGTCCGATAAAAATAGACCTAACAATTGCTTTTATCGTTTGGGTTCATATTGTATTAATAAAAAAAATGGTCCAGCGTACTAATCTTCCCGACTTTGATTCATATTGTATTAATGTTGTGATTCACCGATCACTTTAGAGTGTATTTGAGGAAAAACCGAATTGTAATTTTATTACTACAAGAATAAAATTCAAGTTTACAACTAGAAACTTAACAAAAAAACCTCACACACTCTCAAGCTCTCTACTTGGAGCTTATACACACTTTGGGATGAATTACAATGGCTCTGAGGGCTCAAATTTATAGTGCTGAAAACGTGTGCACTGTTCACACGTTTTCACAGCACACACACAAGCTGTAAAGCTTGAAGTTGCCAGCTCCCCTCTGCCAAATTTTTCAACTCTCTTTCGGTGGAAGTCTTCATCATGCTTTCGGTGGAAAGCAGCCGCTATCTTCAACAAATCTCCCCCTCGGTGAAGATTTCCCCAAAAATCTAAGCCGACCATTAATCATCCAAATCGGATCCTCCAAAGGATTCTCCCCTGGCTGCATCTGTATGACTGCCTACGTACCCTGAGTTGGGATCAAGCCAATCGTAGTTCTCTGTATCTGAAAACAATCGTCATCTGACAGCTATCCTGGTTATGTCTCTGCACAACTCTAGCTTGTCCCGATCACCATCGTTTGTTGACATGTCGGCTGTGTCTCTGCACAGCACACTTCACTGCATCTCTGTACAGTATTCTCCTGCTATGTCTCTGCATAGTACAATCCACTGCGTCTCTGCACAGTAATCTTCTGTTGTGTCTCTACATAGTTCTGCTGCCATGTTTCTTCACCCATTTGTTCCTCAGTGCCTTCTTGCCTTTGAGAAACTCTCTGGCTCCCCCATATCAGTAAGCAGAATATATTCGGATCCCGGATATCTGGTTGATGGAATCCTGCCTCGCTCAGATCTTCTTGTCTGAGGTCTACTGATTTTTGGAGGTCTGTCATCATCCATCTCTTTGAATGATCTTGCAGCTTCTAGTGGAGTGGGTTGCGGCTCCCTCTGCTCAACACTTTCTTCTGTAATCTCCGATGGAACAGGTTGTGACTCCCCCTACTCAACATCTCTATCTGCCTCCTCTGGTTCCGCTTCTGGAATTTCCTCGTGCACTATATCTGTGGCCAATTGTGCTGGTGCTGGGTCTGGATTTCTGTTGGCACTGGAATTGGAAGACATTCTGGGCATTTCAATGTCTTCAATTGTTCGGTCTTCAAGAAACTCTACTTCCTGGCTTCTGATGACCATCTTCACATTCGGATCCCATAGTCTGTATCCAAATTCTTCATCTCCATGGCCTAGGAATATACATGGAGTTGTCCTTGCATCGAGCTTCTGTCTAAGCTCATTGGATACATGTACAACGGCTAAACAACCGAATACTCTATGGTGAGTGTATGAGGGATTCTTACCAGACCACACTTTCTCCGGAATCTCCAAGTTTAACGGTTCAGTTGGTGATCTGTTGATCAGGTAACATGCAGCACGAACAGCTTCTCCCCAGAATGGCTTTGGCAGCTTAGCCATACTGATCATTCCTCTGAATTTCTCCATAATGGTGCGGTTCATGCTTGCAGCGACACCATTATGTTGTGGAGTGTGTGGAATAGTTCTCTCATGTCGAATGCTATGTCTCATGCAGTAGGCTTCGAACTTCCTGGAACTGTACTCGTTTCCATAGTCTGTGCGAAGGCACTTCAGCTTCTTCCCTGTTTCATGCTCTACCATGGCATGGAACAACTTGAACTGATCTAGGACCTGATCCTTCGTCTTGAGGAAATACACCCAGATTTTCCGTGAAGCATCATCGTTAAAAGTCAGAAAATACTTGTTACCGCCCAATGAATCAACCTCCAAGGGACCACAAACATCAGAGTGCACCAGACTGAGCAACTTTGATCTTCTCTCTGAAGAGAAATCAAATGAGACTATGCATTGCTTACCAATTGAGTAGTGGTTGCAAGGACCTCGGTGCAGCATCATTGGTAAGCTCTTTCTTATTCAGGGTAGACAACCCTCTCCCACTCATGTGTCCGAGTCTCCGGTTCCACAGATTTTGAGAAGCCTCTTTTTCAGCTACTTTGAGGTTGTCTGCACAAATCTTCACATGCGTCTTGTATAGTGCGCCGCAAGCATGTCCTCGGGCAACAACCATGACACCTTTCGTCATTCTCCATGTGCCATTTGTGAAGTGATTTTCATAGCCCTGTTTGTCAAGAGCTATCCCCGATAGTACATTCAGCCGAAGTTCTGGAACATGCAGGACATCCTTCAAGATCAATGTACACCCGACATTTGTCCGCAACTGAATATCACCCATTCCTATTATCCCAAAGGAACTGATATTTCCCATCTTCACTGCTCCAAAGTCTCATGCTTTGTATGTTGTGAAGAATCTCTGTGAGGAGTGACGTGGTAGGATGCTGCAGTATCTACCACCTACTCAACATCTTGGGTTGCGTTGTGAAGGCATGTCTTTTCCTGTATGGAGCATATTGCTACATCTGCTTGGACAATGACCAATGTCTCTCCTTCGTCATTCTTCGGCTGGTGATTCCTTCTCTCTGCTCTCGTTGCAGTTTTCGGCAATTCTTCTTTAGGTGGCCTACAATGCCACAATGGTAGCACTTATAGGTAGGCTTCCTTCCATCTGAGGATCTACCCCTGGTTGTGCTTCTGCCTCTCTCTCCGTCTCTTCCTTGATGTCTTCCTCGAGTCTCTGTGACGAAGGCTTCTGTCTGTTCTGAGCCAACATCTTTTCTTCTAGACTCCTCATTCGACAGGACATCTTTTACCATAGGCATGGTAACTTTACCTCTGGAGCGGAATTGCTGAGAGTAACCACCAATGTCTCCCAACTATCAGGAAGGGAACTGAGTAGTAAGAGGGCTTGTACTTCATCTCTCAGCTGCATGTCTACTGCAGACAACTGGTTCACCAGGCTCTGAAACTCGTTGGTGTGTTCCGCAACGGAAGTTCCACTCTGTAGCTTCAGGTTCACCAAACGCCTCATTAACAGGGCTTTATTCCAAGCTATCTTGGCCTGGAACATGTCTTCCAGCTTTATCCACATCCCGTAAGCATCTGAATCCTGTGCTACGTGGTGGAAGACACTGTGATCGATCCACTGCCTAATTTGACCCAAAGTTCTGTTGTTGAGTATATTTCAGTCATACTCCTTAACAGACTCTAGTTTCACTCCCTTCAACTCGATGACATCAAACAATCTTTACAATGTAAAAAATCTATCATCCTAGGTCTCCAGAGGGAGTAATTAGTGGCAGCCAATTTAATCATTGCACCAGAATGAGAGTCCTCCATCTCCATTTTAAGTTTTAAAGTTTAAAATGAGAATACACTAAAATAGGGGCTGAATTTCACAAATCTGAGGTCACCGTTGCGTCCGGAACGGTCGAAAATGGTGGAATAGACACTTCGTTGGTCTAAATCCGACACAGGGGTTGATTTGTAAATTCCTAAAAATTCTGGGGCAAAACTGTAAATTTCATAAACTTCAGGGGGCTAAATGAAATTTACCAGGCTGCTGACGTGGAAGTGTGGGACCGGTTGCTGACGTGGCGGACAAGTGAAGGATGACGTGGCGCTGACGTGTCTGCTGACCGGTCGATGACGTGGCGCTGACTGGGCGCTGACTGGGCGTGACGTGTCGCTGACGTGGCGGCCACGCGGATCGTCTTCAACCTTCAGCCACACGCGCGGAGCGTGTCTGCGAGTGAGGCGCGTGAAGACTGCACTGGTTGGCGCGTTTGGAGCGTGCGGAGGCTGTGGACGTCGATTCGGTCGCCGGAAAATACCACCGTGCTCGTCTTGACGTGAACTAGCTGATGGTACCCTCAAAATGAATTTTTGACAACTTTTCCGGAACTCGAATTTTCCGAACCAAACTCTGTTCTTCGGTTTTTCGATCCCAATGAAGAACCAAAGCTCTGATACCACTTGTTGTGATTCACCGATCACTTTATAGGGTATTTGAGGAAAAACCGAATTGTAATTTTATTACTACAAGAATAAAATTCAAGTTTACAACTAGAAAAAACTTAACAAAAAAACCTCACACACTCTCAAGCTCTCTAGTTGGAGCTTATACACACTTTGGGATTAATTACAATGGCTCTGAGGGCTCAAATTTATAGTGCTGAAAACGTGTGCACTGTTCACACGTTTTCACAGCACACACACAAGCTGTAAAGCTTGAAGTTGCCAGCTCCCTCTGCCAAATTTTTCAACTCTCTTTCGGTGGAAGTCTTCATCATGCTTTCGGTGGAAAGCAGCCGCTGTCTTCAACAATTAATAGATCGTATAAAATTTTATCAGGACTACTACATTCACTATTCTATTGGCTTGTTTCTTTTCCAGTGCAGCCAGATTTTCAAACTTGACTTAAACTTGAACATATAACGCAATTCTGAAAAGAATTAATGATGATAATGAGTTTATATATATTGGTATTTGATTGGGATGAAAAAAATTTGGATTTCAACATAAAATCATTCTAAATTTGTTATTCCTAATTATTTGTTTTTATGATGAAAGATAATCTATGGTGATCACGAGTCCAGGAAGATTGGTACGAACCAGAATCTAGACAATGCTTGTCAATTTTTTCTTTTGTGGGTATAAAACTACCTGGTGGAAAATGATTCATAACTGAATTTTTTAAAATTCCTTGTTCTCTTGGAAAGCAAGATAAGAAATGCTTTCGGTTCAATTGAATATATATCGGTCCAACTTGAGGATAAAATGTAACTTGTATATCAAGAGATTTTTCTTGTTTAGTGTAAGATCTCATTGATTTTTTTAATTTTATTTTATTTATCACATACCAAACCACTACTCCTAATGACACACACAGTGGTTCTTTACTCCCAAGTATAAGAGTGTCGAAGTAATAAAATAACCCGGTAAGTCCGGGGTCGATCCACATGAAATAGATTTAGTAAAATAAAATAATAATTCGAGTGAAAATAAAAAATTGAATTATTTGAAGTGATTGACAATTTTAAATTTGACTGTAATAATAAAATAAAATATTCGGGCCAGGGTATCCACTTTTAATATTTCAAATTTAGAAATCTTATTTTTATAATATATAAATTATTATTATTATAACTCAATTATTTATTTCAGGAATTAATTATGCCAAAACATATAAAATTAGTCATAAAGACGGTGATAATATTTATCTATAACAAGTGCAGTTAGGTACTTAATTATGCTAAATAAATAAAACCAATCATATATACAGTAACAAAATTTGTCAATAATTAATCCAAATTTAAATTAATATTAATCTTTAGATTACAATTCATATATTATACTATAAGTGAGATTAATTTATATTCCCGTATTAAAAGCTTGACCCTTTCCCTAGCAGGATGAAATTAGCTACTCATGATTTGAATAAAAACACACACAATTTTATTACTGAAAGAAAAAAAATTACAAGAATGCTTAAAAAATAAAACACATAAGAGTTGGAACCATTCACAAAATTTCAGAGAGAAATGTGTGAATGAAGCTGAGGAAACTGAGGTGCTGAACACCTCTATTTACAGAGGTGCTCGACACCTCTCTTGCTTGCAAATTGAAAGCACAACTTGCAATCTGTAAGCAAGCTCTTGACACTAGAATTGACAACCCACGTGGGTTGTCATTTTCTTTATTTATTTATTTTTTATTATATATATATATATATATATATATATATATATATATTTTTAAAATCTTGATGGATCCTCCAAAATATATTATATATATTATATAAATATATAATAATAATAAAATACATGTGTGGATAAATACATTATAAGCTCATTTTGTCACCAATCTAAACACGGTGAATGTTTTCCAAGTCCGATTTGAATCTAGCTGTCACACTTTTTTTGGGTTTTCTGATTTCTGGAATTCAGATCTCATATCCATTTTCATGTTGAGCTTCCGAAGCAGTAATTTACCTACACAATAAATAAAAATCATAATAATGTAAAATGATTAGTTTCTCTTTTATTAAGTGTATACTTTTTAATGCTCATCATACCCTCAACCAGCTTATTATTAGTCCATAGTAATTTAAGCGAAAACATAAAAGAAAAATTCTTATCCAAGTTAATAATTATTTTCTTTCTTTCTAAATATTCAAATAAGTAAATTCTCATATATGTTTGACCATTCTTCCATACACACATAAAATAAGATATCAATCAATTTACGGTGCCCACAATATCCACTGTTATTGTTGAAAAGAGAGTAATTTTGTTGTCCTAAAATTATATTAGAGTTCACACCTTTTTGACACAAACCAGATGGCTTTAGGACACTAGGTGTTAAGACACCCCTACGGACGTAATTGCTCAGATATTAGATGTTAAAAAGAAGAAGTGTCTGATTTCTTTAAGCTTTTTCTTTAACCCATGTAACGAGCTTTGGGCCAAACACCCATACAGATTTAGTGGCCGGGAATGAAGAGAGATATTTTAGAGTTTGTATCTTGATGTTTAGTTGTCACTAGGTTAATATATAACATCAACATCATAGCTGGATTACTCCAGCCTCTACTTATATCTGAGTGGCCATGGGAAAACATTACGATGGATTTTATTATAAGGCTGTCGAGGACACAGAAGGGTTATGATGCAATTTGGGTGATAGTGGATCGATTGTCTAAATCTGCCTATTTTCTGCTTATTCGAGTTACTTTGGGACCAGAGAGGCTAGCAAAACTGTATGTGGAGTAAATTGTGCGGCTACATGATGTACCATTGTCGATTATATTAGATAGAGATGTCAGATTTACTTCTAGTTTTTGGCAGAGTTTCTAGAAGTTTATGGGGTCGAAGATTTCTATGAGCACCGCATTCCACCCACAGATAGGTAGACAGTTAGAGCGGACTATTCAGACGTTAGAAGATTTGCTGAGATCGTATGTGTTGACATTTATTGGAAGTGGGGATGATCATTTACATCTAATAGAATTTGCCTATAATAACAACTTCCAGGCTAGTATCATTATGGCTCCATTTGAGGCTATGTATAGGAAGAGATGTAGGATTCCTATTTGTTGGGGCGGGGTTGGAGATAGATAGATTCATGGTTCTGATTTGGTAGATATGACATCAGATATGATCAAATTGATTCAAGATAGATTGTTAGAGGTACAAAGTTGACAGAAGAGTTATATTGAAAAAAAGAAGAAAGGATTTTGAGTTCTAAGTGGGGATAAAGTTTTCTTGAAAGTCTCGCCTTGGAAAGGAGTACTGGGATTTGGTTGGAAATGGAAGTTGGCACCGCGTTATATTGGTCCTTATGAGATTTTGGAGAGAGTAACAATGTTGCATATCGTTTTAGAAAGAATTCATAAAATATTTCATGTCTCAATGCTGAAGAAATATTTACATGATTCTTCTCACATTTTGGAGAGTCAACCAGTAGAGTTGAGCGAGAATCTTACATATGAAGAGAAAATTTTGAAGATAGTAGATCGAAAGGTCTAAAAGTTGATATTCGGACGTATTCCTCTTATGAAGGTCATGTGGACTAATCATCATATACAAGAGGCGACTTGCGAAGTGGAACAGAACATGAGGGAGAAATACCCAGAGTTATTCGAGGATTGAGAAATTTTGAGGATGAAATTTTTGTAAAGTGGGTATATTGTAATATCACATTATTTTTTTTTATTTATCATATTCCAAATTTAAATTATTTTTTTCCCTTTATCATCAACAAATCCACTCACGCTTGTCTATCTTTTTCCCCCACAAACTCAGCAACCACTAACCACTACTCATAATACCACTCAACTTCTTCTATTATAAAAAAATATATGAATCAAGCTGTAGCTAATGAAGAGAGAGACGAAAGCTTTTCATATGCCAATCAATTGGAGATGGGTAGAGTGTTTCCCATGGCCATGCGAGATTTGGAAGTTTTGGACTTATTTGTAAAATGGCATGATTAGGGATATAAATATGTAAATTCTATTTTTCAGGGATTAATAAATAATATTTGATAGTTTTAGGACAATTTGGACATAGTAAAAATATTTTGATGTTAAATTCAAAAATTTAGAAAGTTTGGGGGTAAAATTATAATTTTAGTAAAATTGAGAGACCTGATCATAATTTTATATTATTCAGATCTTAGCGAAGATATATACATATAGAGAACTTTTGCATGGATTGAGGTAAGTACAACGCACGATGATTCCCTTAACATAATTGTTTATTGATTGATATTTGCCGTAAAAGTGTGTGTGTGTGTGTGTATATATATATATATATATATGTTGAGATATATTGAGTTATTGAAGACATGAGAAATATAAATCCGTGATTGTTGAGATGAGATTGATATTGAATGTGAGATGTAATTGTATTGGATGATGTGTGTTGCTATGTTATGCTGCCGGATTTTGTATAATAGTGGTTGGAGCTGAGATGATATGAGATGAGGTGAGAGAGCTCATGAGAGGCTATACGCTGTTATGCATAATTAGTTATGGAGCGTGTTACATATTTATGCGAGATGAGTTGGTGGGAAACCTTATGAGTTGTGAGGTACCCCCATTGGTTTCAATCCACAATTATATCGGACCCGGATTAGCAACCATGTTAGATAGATGTTTGTACTGTTGTGAGAATGGTTACTTGAGATGTTGCTTATTATAGTATATGTTATTTTCAAATATCATATATATATATATATATATATATATATAGACATACATATCCATATTTTGTTGGTGAGGTCATGTTGAGAGTATGAATGCTTTACTTACTGAGTTCTTTAAGCTCACCCATTTTCTCAAACATCCCAGGTAGTTCGCCAGCACAGCAGTTGCTGTACCAGGAATTGATCCACGTGCCACAGTCGTTTTTCAAGATTGTCCATACATTTAGGACATTATTTCCATGTTTTTGAGATTTGTGTTGTAAACCTTAATATATGAGATTTTGTTAAGAGATTTAGTAAATTATAATTTAAAAAGTATTATTTGTGCATATTTGTTTGATTTGTATGACATGTAGAATGCTCCAACTAAAGAGGTATGCGAACCCATTTCTAGGATTGGACTCGCTCTTGGGAGGGGGTCGTGAGATTTAGTGACACTTGTGATGAATGTATGGTTTGAGTGATTCAAAATGCTTGCTTCCGTTTGGTTCTTATATGAACTTTGAATGTGCGATTTGAAGGTATATATGGAGAGAAGTTATTTATGTAAAGAATCTAAATGGACAATTGTAAGTTATTCATGAAAACTATGGATTGATTAGCTAATAAGAACTAACAATATCATGAAGCGTAACGAGGTTTACACAACTCATTTTTAATGTTTGAATGTTTATAGGAAAGATTGGAGATATATAGGGAAATATTCTTTTTATGGAAAGTTTACATAACATGTTTACCAATGGGAAGTTTTTTAAAAGACCAAATATGTAAAGATTGAAGTCTAATTGAAGTTTTAGCAAGTGTTGACTTTTTGGTCAACATGATGATGTGGCAGCTGACTAGGTGTGTAATGTGGAACCGTAGAACCAATTAATATTTTTACTTGGAGCAAATTATGATTAACAAAGAAGGAGAAGTTGAGAAAAATATTTCAAACACTAGAGATGAGCTTACTTATATAGATAAAAAGAAGTTGTCCATACATGCTAAAACTATGATAATTTTGTACCATGCATTGCATGCACCTAAACGTAAGCATATAACTACATACTTCAGCTAAGGAAATATGGAAAAGACTTGAAATGAAGCATGAAGGAACTAATCAAGTGAAGAATTCGAAAATAAACAAGCTCATGCATACATATGAATTGTTTAAGATGTTGGATAATGAATGCCTTGATGATATGATTTGTAGGTTAATTAAAATTTTTAATGATCTTGAATCTCTAGGTAAAAGCTTCTCAAATCAATAAAAGAATCAAAAGATTCTAAGGAGCTTGCTCGAAGCATGAGATGCTAAAGTTACGTCCATAGCAGAAGGTAAAGATCTTCGTACATTGGATGTTGATGAACTTACTGGTTCTCTTTCAGTATATTTATCTAATTTGAAAGCTATGGTGGCAAACAAAGAAGAAACAAAAAAATCATATAGCTCTTACTTCAAAAATAGGAAAGTGAAGAAGATTGGAGTGACGATGAGATGGCTAGAAATGTAAGAAGATACAAAAAATTCAAAAAGAAGCACTATGCTAAAAAAGAATTTTACTGATACTAAATTAGTGTCACTAAAGACTTTTACTGACACTTGTTAATAGTGTCAGTAATTCCAAGATTAGAGATTACTGATACTAGTTATTAGTGTCAGTAATTTTCTAACACATCAGTATCAATAATATTCTAACACAACAGTATCAATTGTTGTGATTCTCTAATCACTGAAGAGTGTTTATGAAGAAAACCGAATTCTATTTCTACAATAATAGACTTTTCAAAGTGTTTAAACCTTACAAAAAAAAACCTCACTCTTTCTTACACTCTTGATAAGTGCGGTTTATACCAACTTATTTATGCATTCTTAGCTTACTATTTTGTTAGATTTCTTGCCATTTAATGTATTTTGTAGTTTGTTTTAAGTTTTATTTATAGGAAGCATTGGAACATGGTGTTGGAGTTTTAGCGAGGGCGCAGCGGAAACTCGCAGTTCGGGCGAAATCGTAACTTTAAAATTTTTTAAGATTACCAAATAAATTATTCAATATCCAATATGAATAATTCATTCATATTTCACCTAAACATATTTATTCGATATTAAATAATGATATAAATAGGTTAGAAACATCGCAAAACTTTTACGAAAATATTTTTCCGCAAAATGGCCTAAAACACATTTTTGTCCGAACCGACTAATCAATACACATGAGGGCTTCCCAGGCCAGCCCCAATAGTACTTGGGTAGTTCATGGGCTGCCCAAACAATGGCCAATTCACTGTTTGGACATTGGACACCCGGTAAGCCCTAAACTCACCCGGTAATGCCATTTTTTCCAGTGTTTCGCATTTTTAACTTCGAAAACTTCGAAATCATTTTCGAATTCGTTCCAATGCCCAAACCACATCCAATACATTTATACAACCACCTTTCATCATCAAAATCACAGAAATTCCAGATCTGATTTGGTAACCAAAAATATCATTTTTCATGCTTTAAATCCAATTTTCTCAACATTAATCATATCAACATTAACACCAACCAAAGTCACCACAAATGAAGAACACAAGAATAATTCTAGGAGTTACAAGAGTGGTCATAACACTCTAGAATGGCAACAAGTCATCAAATGATAAAATTGAACTAATATTACACTAAGATCATTTAATCTAACTTTATACATGCATTAAGCCTCCAAATCCATCTTCCAAATCAAAAAGCCCCAAAATCTAAGAAAGGAAGAAACCATAGAACTTTTCTAGATGCTCAAGATCAAGAAAAAAACTTTCTAAGTTTAAGAGTTATGAAGATTACCTCAAAATCTCCTAATTTCCTTAAACTTTTTTCTTGATTTCTTCACTTTCTTCCTTGTTTCTTCAAATAATTTTTGAGAGCTTTTCTTTGAGATGGGTTTTGGCCATGGAGGATATTGAAAGACAAAATAAAATTTTATTACTTTATAAAGTAAGCATAACCGACTTTGGAGGGGGGGGGGGGGGGTGAAGGACATTTTGGTCATTTAGTCATTTTTAATCTAATTAAATAATAATAAGTTTTAAGTTAACAAATCCAATTTGTAAACTTTAAGCTTAATATAATCATGCCACATGTAACCAATAATAATCAAACATATTGTATAACATTTATTAAATATTGAAATATTTAATTATCTAGATATTTAGAATTTAAACATCTAAATAATTAATTAATTCGATTATTATTATATATGTATTTTTATTTACATTAAATAAGAAATACATATATTAATGGCATGTGTCAAAGTCTCATTTGATAATTAATTAATATGTATCAAAACAGATCTTGTATCAAATACAAATACAAATACATATTAATTATTAGTTGACCGAAATGCCCATAATGCATGTATTTTCGTTTAACCGTTTAAACGATTCGAATTAACTCATTTAATCCGGTGAAGTATTATGAATAATCTATATTATTCATAACGTGTTGGCCAAGTGCTCAATGAGGACACTTCATATTGTGGGACTCTCTAAGTTTAGGTTTATCCGTCACATAATCTAATTTCGTGTCCAGAATTCACCTACTCATGAATTATGACGACCACAGATAATCTCGCTAAACTATGCAAGTCGAGGTCATTGTATACGTATAATCCATCTGTCACATACGATCAATATATATCAGGGATATAGATAAGAATGTCAAATCCCTACGGTACAATATAACCGACTTTTAAATTTACGATTTCTAAATAACACTCGGAACTCGCTTCCGAAGTATACCACGACCATGGATTTACTAGATCGCAAATACATACCTGATACCTATGCACTGTACACATGAATGATAGATTCTATCTGATACTCACAGGATATCATGAGCATCAGTCCACACCCAACGAACAAGTGGAGGTCTGATCTAAATAGATCGGTGACATGACTGCCATCAAAGTGTGGAGGATATCTCATATATCCACAGTGGTATTTCAAGTCGAAGGACCACAATGCTACTCGACTCGAGAAGATTCCTATTGACGTTGGTGTACCATCTATTAGGAAATCTTCAGTGAGTCGTTCAGTGTTTATCAAGTAAACACCTATATGTCTATAAGAGTCTCCCAATACTCATGGTTCATGGGATAAACCATCGGACCAAGTTTCGATATACGACATGTACTGGTCTCAACAGATTTTACTAACCGACCCATGTTTGTAAATCTTAACCATGAATTTTATTTGATAATATACTTCTAGTAGTGACATATCCCAATGTCAATTACAAACTACTATGTAACTGCGCACTACAAAATATATTATCGGGTCTTTGTATAATATATACATATCACTAAACCATATTTAGTTTCAATCTAATCGTAATTAGATCGAATATGTATATAAAAGCAAGAAGTACTACCATAATTAAGTAATATTATGGAAAAAAGGAATGTTCGTATTCATGAATCGAACATAAATACGATCCGGATTGACACTCCGAGAAACAACCCTAACACATGGATCTTGGGGTAATTGTACGTATTTTGGGACCATACGGACGCATCAGAAGCACACGAGAAGAGCGAAAAATGCAGGAAACAACATAGCAGAAAAGTTGACTAGCTCAGAAAGTCACATACAAATTTCCCGCAGGTTGGTCGTCACGACACCACTTTTCGACACTGCGTAGACTCCCCAAAACACCAATTTTTAGGGTTTTACATGCACAAGGACTC
>SKCR01015071.1:0-87866 GCA_019454045.1 Zanthoxylum bungeanum
GGATAACGGTACTCCATGACTCTAAATCGATTCTTTCAGTTTCCTAAAATTAATGATACCCTATAATCAAGGCATGGAAGAAATTCTCGCAAAATTCCATAAATATTTTCCTTCTCTCCCCCAAAATGCTCTGATGAAAATTTACAAAGCACACACCGAAAGAATGAGGCTTCTTATGATCCATGGTATTCCTAGTAATATTCGTTGGGTAATTGAAGTAAGAGTTCGCTTGGCAGGTAAGTCATCTAACTCTTTCATTTCTTACAGGCTTGGTTTATGGAAAAACACCTACGCTAAAAAAATGAAGAGCTAAACAATTATATGTTTATTATAAATGTGCACGTTGAACTTGCAACACTCATTGTCTTTTTTTAGAAATGGTGTCTAACAACAGTATAAAATTCAATTCATTAGAGATGACTTGAGTAAGGAGTTTTTAGATGATATATCAGTGACTCTTGAGATGCATCATAATGGACATGTTCATCGAGTGATTCGCAATTTGCATACACAATTTCAAAAAGAAAGACAACAATACAGTCTTGGGAATCTGACTTTAAAAGACCTTGTTTGCCAATTTATAAGAAAATTGGATGAGAAGCATATCTCTGACCCATAGAAGGTGTTCAAGCTGTTACTGGACGTAAAACCAAAGGAAGATGTGAGCCACAATCACAACTACCAGTACATATTATTTCAATTTATTACTTTGATTTCATTTACTTTAAATTACTATTTTGATTTAATTTAATTTGCTGTTTTGATTTCCTTTACTTTAATTTTGCCGACAGTATCTAAAATTTTTGACTTTCACGAACTATTTTATTGTTCATCTAACAATTTTCATTTTGCACGTACTAGTACTTTTATTACTCACTCTTTTTCAAGATCCATAAATATTGCTGGTCATTTCTCTCTTCGACACATCCAGATAAGAGAGGGAACAAAAATAGAGAAAACTTTAAGACGACGTGTCATTAATATCTATTATTTTGTGGAACTAGCTCTGAATTTAAATCAGAATTTGTTGAGGCTGTAAACGAATTGGGTAGAGTTATGGCGGAAAGAAATTTACACTTAGTATATGGCGGTGGCAATCTTGGATTGATGGGATGCGTTTCATAGACCGTGCAAGAGGTGGCAGTCAAGTTTTGGGGATCATTTCAAAACTTTTGGCAAACGAAAACCTCATCGAAATATCAAATAGAAAAGAATACATTGTCATAGGTATGTCTGAAAGACTTACTGAAATGATTAATCATGCTGATGTTTTTATTGCTTTACGAGGTGGGCTCGACACGTTGGAGGAAATATTCACAGTTCTGTCATGACGAACTTGAACATTCACCGAAAACTCATTGGACTACTTAATGTTGATCAATTTATTGATTTTCCTTTAGTATTTCTTGAGGATGCCAAAAGACTTGGGTTCATTTCGAAACTGGTAAAAGATATCGTCCTAACTGCAAAAAAAAAACTGACGAATTAATTGACCAACTCTTAGCTTATGAACCAAAAATCGACCACATTCTTTCCAAGTTAAACTGGTCTCATAGTGATCGTGGCAAGAAGCATAGAGTGGACTTAAATCTTAATCGGTAACTTTTTTCCTTTTATATAGTCGTAGATTCAATTGTCAATTTCACACTAACCAGATGATATTTTCTAAACTCTAATTCTTCTTATTCACACATTAAGGACAATGTCTCAATTTGATTGGGGAGAGGATAGTTGAATAGATATTCATTTTTTATGTTTCCCTTTTGTGAAAAAATGTGATTTTATTTTTATATTGTTTTTTTTAAAAAAAAGGTTTTTTATGTTTTTTTTGCTTTATTGTTATTTTGTGTGTTTTTATTCAAAAATAAAATTATTTTTTGTTGATTTTCTTTTGTGTTTTAAAAACTATTACACACAAATCAACAATAAATTTTTAACTAACCAAGTGGAATTGTTGTTCAGAGATAGCAGTGTAAGGAGTTTTCGCTTCGTAACAAGTTATTTTTATTTCTTTCTTTTTAAATCATTTAAATTTGTGAATTCTCCATAATATTGATTACATTTGATCTTCATATGCTCATTTAACAGGTATTATCAATATACATGGTAACATATGATCGTGGGTTGTAAGTGAAAATTTTGTAATATTCAGTTCTCTAGTTTGTTAGATGTAGCACCTAAAGGCAGTGAAATTTGTGTTTTTATTCAAAAAAAAAGTAACTAAGTTTTTACTTAGCAACCAGACATCTTGCCTCAGCAAGCAGTGATTGTTCACGTAAAACAGTAGAGGTTGAGTTAGTTTAAAAAATGATAAAAATAATAATCAAGTTTTTACTTAGTAACCATACATTTTACCTCAGCAAACAGTGATTGTTCGCGTAAACAGTAGAGCTTGAGTTGTAAAAAAAAAATGTGTGAATAAGTTCGATTTTGTAACCTCTCTAACTCGAACAATTAAGTTTGTAGGGGTGTTTTAACACTTAGTGTCCTAAGGCCAACTGGTCTAGGAGTCACTGGCCCAAAGCTCGTTACATGGGTTAAAAAGAAAGTTTAAGGAAAGCATACATTTCTTCTTTTTGATATCTGAGATCCGAACAATTAAGTTCGTAGGGGTTTCTTAACACCTAGTGCCCTAAGGCCAACTAGTATGGGAGTCACTGGCCCAAAGATCGTTACAAGGGTTAAAGATGTATTATTATTTTAAAAAATATATTTTTTTTGTATATAAATAAATTGTCATTGCCAAAAGGTGTGAATTCTGATATAACTTTAGGACAAAAATATTATTCTCTTTTCAACAAGACCTTTGAATATTGTGGATACAATGAATTGATTGATATTTTCTCTTATGAGTGTATGGAATAAGGGTAAAAGGTACAAGAGAATTTGCTTATTTGATAATTTAGAAAGAAATAAAACAATTACTAACTTGGATAACAATTTTTTTTTTTTTGTTTTCGCTTAAATTATTATGGACTAGTAATAATCTGATTGTGGGTTGTGATAAACACTAACAAGTGTACATTTATATAAAAGATAAATTAATTATTTTACACTTGTAGTTTTATCAATCCCCTTTATTTAGCGCATTTGTGGAATAATAATTAATTTTATGTTTTATATATTTTTATTGCGATTTTTACTCTTATGTAGATGAATTAATATTTTGGATTCATAACTAGAAAATTGGACGTAACATTTGGATTTTGGAGGCCATAAACTTGAAAGGGCGTTCCAACAGTGTACAATTTCGAAAATTCCAACTTTGCGCAATATTCATAATTTGACCATAACTGTTTACTCTGTTATCGAATTGAGGCGATTCTAGTTTCAGATGAAAGAATACTCAAATATCTACAACTTTGCTCTTTCCAATAATTTCAAATTTTGAGGTTTGTAAGGTCGAAATTGGTTAAAATGACATGTGTGTTGCATGTAATTTTAAAATAAAGTAAAAAATAAAAAAGGCAAAAGTTAAAATGTGGATTATGATAAATATTTTCAAAATTATCAACAAAAAAGAAAAAGTCAAAAAAATGAAAAAAAAAATTAGTAAAAGTTTGTTATTTGTATTTGATTTGAAAAGTTATAATTAATAATTGAAAAATGAGCACTTCTACTATAAATATATGTGCTCACCTGACATTTTCTCCATGTTTCTTTCATTTTCTCTCTTGAAGAATTTGGAAGAAATGTCTTGTATGTTTTATTTTTCAAGCTTTGTTATAATTTTTTTTCCCTTTCAGTAATAGAATTATACATGTTTTTCTTCAAATCATGAGTAGCTAATTTCATTTTGCTGTGGTAAAGAATGGAACTCTTAATATGAGAATATAGATTAATCTTATTTATATTATAATATATAAATTATAATATGAATAAGTAATTTAAATCTGAATTAATTATTGACAAACTTTGTTACCGCCTATATAGTTGGTTTTATTTATTTGGAATAATTGAGTACCTAACTGGACTTTTTATTGATAAATGATATCACCGTCTTTATGCTTGGTTTTATATGTTTTGACATAATTAATTTCTTAAGTAAATTAACTGGGTAATAATGACAATTTGTATATTATAAAAAGTCAGATTTCTCTATATTTGAAATATTAAGAGTGGATCTCCTAGCCCCAGTATTTTTAATTTATAATTGTATCCCAATTTAAAAAAATTACCCATTACTTAAATCAATTCACTTTCTTTTTACTCAAATTGTTATTTTATTTTACTAAATCTATTCACTGTGGATCGACCCCGGACTTACTGGGTTATTTTATTACTTCGACACTCTTATACTTTGGAGTAAAGAACTATTTTGTGAGTGTGCCAGTAACCTATATAAAAGTCCCTACCATTGTAAATACAATATATAATGTTATCTAACAATTATCAATAAAATCCCTATCAGAATTATAAGAAACAGAACTCAAATTGGTGCTAGAAAGGAAAACAAGTGAATAGTATCATCCACCAAGATGGCACTATATATATATATATAATATATATATATATATATATATATATATATAAGTTCATACCATCCATACATAGTGTTTTGATCTAAGATTTCAATTCTTTTATGTTTCAGCAGTAGCATATTGCTCCTTGGAGCTAAGGTCTAAAATATGGAAGAAACTGGTGTTTCCACAACTCTACCACCCAATCAATTCTCTTCCACTTAATCCATATTTCATGGCCACATATCTTTCCGGCTAAGTAATGGGAAACCTTTCTCCTGTTACATGATTCCAATTTTCATTTCATTCGGAAAAAGCTATCTTTTTCTCAACAATGTCTTTGTCATTTGATCCAATAGCGTTCCGTTAAATAGGAAGAGATTTGATAAATACTGATAACTCTCGGATAGAGTATTTAAACAGAAAAATTATATATATATATATATATATATATATACACGTGTCCAGAAATATTTGAAATATCTAATATTCGAAATTAGGAAAAATATCATATAAACGAAACTGACCAAAATATATGTTGTTGACGGTGGATTTTGGTCTCAGGGTAATATGGGAATATCACTTCCGAGGTAATCCTCCTTCAATAGTGAATTTGTTTGATTATGGGGGACCAAAAGTAAATTTAGCAAAAAACAGATAAACACACCAATCAACAAAGAGATTTAATGTGGTTCGGTGGATTTGGATCCGACCTACGTCCACGGACACAAACATGATGATATTTTTATTACTCAAACACGCTTTCCAGAGCTCTTTTTCTTTTTTACAAGTCAGGGCTTGATGATTCTGATCCCCTTACACATATTTTGGCCTTCTATTTATAATAGTACAGAAATCAGATTCCTATTCGTATAAGAATTCCTGGTCGAATCAGTGTTCTCCTATTGTAAGGATTCCTAGTCTAATATTGCTTTCACTTTTCTTATTCATTTTTGGATTCTGACTCATTACTTTTCCTTGTGAAAGTAGGGTAACTTGTTTATCTTATCCGCAAGAATAGGGTGTCATCTTCTTGAGCATGTCTCGCCATATGATCGGTCTTCATGAGGTCGGTCATGATAGTTCTTTGTACTGAGAATGCTATTGTCGACCTGATAGTGCCCGGTTTATCTGAACAAAAGTGGTCGGTCACCTATCATCAAGTGCTCGGCCTCTTACTGTTTGGCTCTCAGTGGTCGGGTCGGTATTAATGATTTTGACTGAGAAGTGAATTACCTTTTTTACTCCTGTCGTGCTGCTTAAATAACATAGTTCCTGAAAACACCATCAACATATGTCCCCTAGTTCTCGGTTCCATTGAGTATGCAAGTTGGTGCCGGGAACTATATAAAGATGGTGTGCCGATTTATTCTGGTGGAGGTCGACCCGGTTCTAAAGTGTTCCGTCGCCCCTTTTCAAGCGCATTTTCTTGAGACGCGCAACAGTCATGTCTGTTTAAATGCCCATCAAATCATCTTTAGGGTTTTTTTCTAGTTTCGATACTTGTCGAACATCCGTCGGGTTCCCGCCAAAAAGGAAGCGAATCGACCGTGTAGAGGCGTCTTCACAGTGCGCTGATCTCAACCGTCTATTTAATTTTGCCAGATCTTCTTTGCGGTTGACACTTGGCGTTCATCTGGGTTTCTTTATTTCGATCAACGGCCATGAGCGTCCTGATTATAACTATAAGAAGACGAGGCTTCACTGTGTACTCTTTTTGGCAAGTTCTCATTTCTACCTGTAAACTCTTCCCTGCTCCAACCGTGACTCGTTCAACTTAGTGCTCTTGGAGTTTCTTCCTGCCGTGAGTTTTTCTCTCTCCACTTTGACCCATTTTCTTCTATTCCTTCTAGCCTGTTGGAGAGATGCTCCCAATGTCTCCCATCAGGTCCGGCAGCGTGTATTCTGGGCTCGGCGGTACGCTGCCCATTGGAGGGAGTTGGTAAATGATGCGGCATTCGTTGAATCAGGACTTATACGGGCCGCCCCTCCCAAGGTCTCGGGTCGGATAGGCAGATGTCTGTTGATCTGTTTAGCCAGTTCCCTCGTTTATTTATTATGTTTGATGTCTTCTTTCTTTCTTTTTCTTTTTGTATGCTCAGATCCTGAACCTTTCTTTTGCCTTTGCTCTTTGCAGGTATATTGAAGAGACCGAAGTACCTTGATCGGTTGTCCGGTGTTTCGAAGAAAACTAGCCCAGGTGGAGCTGGTACTTCTCGGAAACGGCCTGAAACTTCTGAGGCCGGGAAGGTGGTCGAGGAGTTGGGGCGTCCGAGCTCTCAAGGTCGGTCTTCGTCTTCCGGGGTGCTTCCAATGGGTGCTACCCGTCCTGATAGCCCTCCGAGGTCTTCCAGGAGGAGGAAGCGTCGTTTTGGAGCTGTGGATCCTCAACTGCGGCGGGAATTGGAGGAGGAGGAGGCACCGAGCAGAGAAACTTTAGTTCGGCAGGAGGGTCCTTCTAAAAAACTGAAGGGTGCTGTGGTTCTCGGGGTTGATGACCTTGGGAAGAATATCAGGGAGGCTACCTCCCATTTGGTACCGGCCTTCAACGAGTTGGCCGGGGCTGTACCTCCTGAGAAGATTCCGAGGTTCGAGGACCTTTCACCCGAGGAGGTGGTCGCCAAGTTGTGCTCCCAGTTGGCTCAGGTTATTTCTTTTTCTTCTTTTCTTTATCCGAGGTGTCTTTCAGACTTAGTTTGTAACTGACTTCTTTTTCGGCAGGCAAATTATTTGGCGGCCAAAAATAAGGACCTGTTCATAAGCCTTTTGTCTGAAGGCGGCCAGACACAGAGGCTCCAAAACCGGCTCAGTGAAATGGAGGCCAAGCTGGCCCGGAAAGAAGAGAATATAAAGAATCTGGAGCTGGCTGCTGTTGAGGCCCATACCATAAATAAAGCTCTCAGGGCCGCCGCTTCTTTGGAGAGAAAAAATGCTGATAATGCCAAGAAGGACTTGGAGGCTGCCCGGGCTGACAACAGGATCCTGCAGGTGGAAGTGTGTAGCGTTGAGTCCAAGCTGAGGGCCAAGGATGAAGAGCTGGTACGGGCCCGAGATGAGTTAAAGAGGAAGGAAGCTGAGCTGGAGGCTGAAAGAGACGCGATCCGACTTGAAGGGGTCATGGACTGTGCTGAGATCATCCCGATGGTATTGCCCGACCTGGATATGGGGCCTATCCATATGGCCATTCGCTTTTGCAAAGGGGAGATGTCCGAGGCGGAGTTTCAGAAGTGGCTCCCCTTCTTCTGAGGAGGCGATGGATCCCGACCCAATTTCGGTTGCTCCGGTCCCTCATGTTCCCCAAGAAGTCTGCTCTGAGGTTCCTGCTCCTGCCCCTGAAGTAGGGGTTTCCCAGGTTGACGTGGTTGAAGCTGCTGTTCCCCCTTCCGAGGCTGAGCCTACCCAACTAACGTCTGAACCAGCCGAGGAAGAATGTCTCGCCCTTGTTCGGGTTGATTGAGAAGGGGTAACCCGGACGGGGCCCTGTGTATACTTAGCTTTTTTGTAATAATACTTCAAGCTGTGTCTTGACATATATATATATATATATATATATATATATATATATATATCTTTATGTCTCTATTATCTCGTTTTCTTTTGGCTTTTCTTCATGTTTCCTGTTATCCGAGCACTTGAGACCCCTTCGTGGGGGACAACATGAGCTGGAGGGATGTAATCTGATCCCGAGCTGAGGGAGACACTACGCTCTGGGGGAATGTTACCTCCCCAGTCCAAAGAAGACAGACTCAGTGGGACGTAACTCGATCCCGAGTTGAGAAAAACACTTGGGTCTGGGGGAATGTTACCTCCCCAGACCAAAAGGACGGACTCGGTGGGACACGACCCGACCCCGAGCTGAGATGAACACTTGGCCTTGGGGGAATGTTACGTCCCCAGACCAAAAGGACGAACTCGGTGGGACACGACCCGACCCCGAGCTGAGATGAACACTTGGCCCTGGGGGAATGTTACGTCCCCAGACCAAAAGAACGGACTCGGTGGGACACGACCCGACCCCGAGCTGAGATGAACGCTTGGCCCTGGGGGAATGTTACGTCCCCAGACCAAAAGGACGGACTCGGTGGGACACGACCCGACCCCAAGCTGAGATGAACACTTGACCCTGGGGGAATGTTACGTCCCCAGACCAAAAGGACGGACTCAGTGGGACGTAACCCGACCCCGAGCTGAGAGAAACCAAGTGACCTTGGTGGAACGAATCCAGCCCGAGCCTGACTAACCATGTGGTCTTGGCGGAACGAAATCCAGCCTTGAGCCGAATAAACAAGTGGCCTTGGCGGAACGAATCCAACCCGAGCCTGACTAACCATGTGGACTCGGCGGAACGAAATCCAGCCCCGGGCCAGGTAATCTTTGTGACTTGCTCAGAAGGGAATGAAATCAACCTTGTGAAGCCTTACCGAATCTGGCACGGGCATCCCCTTGCCAGACCAGTGAAAAACAAAATCAAAATTCTGAAAAATAAGAAAAAATGTGGGGGTGACTCAGCACTTGTCCCAAAAGAAAACTTTTTACAAATGTAAACAACAGCACGGATGCCTCAAAACAGCGTCCTGCCCGAGGTCTCCCAAACACAATTCTGAATCTTTCAAGTCAGTGTCCCGGCGAACCAGGATTTGGATCAGTTGAGCGTTTAAATGGTAAGGGCACATCCTCTATACGCCAGGTCACTGTGGAGCCTGTGTATTGCATGAGGGCTCCTCCTTACCGCGCTGGAGCAGGCACACGCTACAGGGGCACAATGCATCCCCATGCTGCGCCTTCTCGGATCCAAATGATGAATGGATCAAAGAGCGTCCGGGATACTAAGGGCACATTCCTCCTTAGGTCCGGCATCACTGGAGCTAGCAATCGTCACGGGGGCCTCATCACTCCCCGTGCTATGCTTTCCCATGGATCCATTACATCGGGTAAGTGAGGATCAAAGAGTGTTCGACACATTAAGGGCATATTCCTCCTTATGTTCGGTAACACTGGAGTAAGCAATCGCCACGGGGGTATCATCCATCCCCGTGCTATGCTTCTCACGGATCCTATGCATCGAGTATGTCCCTGAGGACCTCGAGCCAAGAGAGATACTTGGTTCTGGGGGAATGTTATGTCCCCAGTCCGAAGGGCTGACTCGGTGGGACGTACCCCGACCCCGAGCTGAAAAAGGCACTTGGACTTGGGGGAATGTTACGTCCCCAGTCCGAAGGGCTGACTCGGTGGGACGTACCCCGACCCCGAGCTGAAAAAGGCACTTGGACCTGGGGGAATGTTACGTCCCCAGTTCGAAGGGCTGACTCGGTGGGACGCACCCCGACCCCGAGCTGAAAAAACTAAGTATCCTCGGCGGAGCAAAATCCAGCCTCGAGTCGATGGTTGAAGCGGCCTTGGTGCCAACTGTCTTTTGTAGTGGGCGTCGAGTATGTCCCATGTTTTCGTATATGGCTTTCAACTTTGTTTTAAGAAAGCGGATGAAAAATGTTTTATTCATATTTGGGGACATACTTTCCTCCTTACAGTTCTTCTGCGGGATATTTCGTGAAAAAACTTTATATTTGGCTCATTTGTAGGCATTGTTTGATACCGACCGACCACCTTGTAATCCCGGGGCTTGTTCCGTTTCTAGTACGTCTGACTCCCGAGTTTTGCTATAGTTTTTCCCTGACTGATTAGAATCTCTGGTCAATGCTATGTGTCATCTGCCTAGTCGCCATAACTTCATGGTCAATGTACTTGTTCAGATATCCGTTTCTTGCTAGGTCTTCCATCTGTTCCCGCAGATCTTTACACCCGTCCGTTGCATGTCCTTTGGAGTTGTGATGTATGCAGTAAGCCTTTTGGTTCCTCTTGTCTGGGGGAAATCTTCTTTGGTCGGGTTCTACCAAGAGGCCTTTCCCCTGAATCTCCATGACAATTTGTCCCAGTGGTTTCTTTAGGGGAATGTATTAATCTTCCTCGACCCCATGGTTACTTGGGTCGGCGTCCTTCTCTCTTGGTTGTCTCGGTGCAGTGGTTTGAACTCCTTGTGTTTTATGGGCGGCCATCTAGATTCTCTTTCTACGCGGCGGGGGGCGCCCTCTATTGTGGTCCTTTCTCTGATGGTGTTCCCTCTTCAGGATATTTTCTCCTCGTTTTCTAACAGAACAAACTTCTGGGCCACCTACAGGGCGGTTGCGTAGTCCGAGGTGTCTTGGATCCTTAGGTGGGTCCATAGCCTCCCGACTTTCAAGGCTCCCTTTAAACTTTCCAGGGCCTCGGGGGATTCATACCCTCCGACTTCGAGTACCATATTGTGGTATCTTTCAATAAATATTTTCAAAGGTTCATCGTCTCCTTGTTTCATAAGTCTTAGTTCTCCAATTATCTTTCTGGGGACACAAGCCCATTTGAAGTGCCGTATGAATGACTTTCTGAGTTGAGTGAAGCTGCTGATGCTTCTTGGGGCTAGGCTTCTATACCATAGGATGGCCGGTCCGGCTAGAGTTAAGGGGAACACTTTGCAAATGGCGTCCCCCGTTACCCCTTGTACCTCCATTAGTAGGACGAAACCTTCGACGTGGGTTTTGGGATTGGTATGGCCTTTGTATGGCGCCATGGTTGGCATGCTGAATCTTTTTGGGAATTTTTCTGACCTTATTTCTTCTGTGAGGGGGGACTCATCTTTATCGTCCTGGGCATCTCCTATGTCTGTATTGGGGAATACTCCCCATTTGGCTAGCTCCTCCCGTAACCAAGATTTCATGCTGCTGTCTTTGGTTCCATGTCGCCTCTTGCGATCTCCTCTTTTTCTGTTGTCTTGGGTGTGGTGCTTCTCAGGTCCGGTATCTTCCCGCGCTCTTTCGTCATATTCTTTCCCTCTTTTCCTGGTATTGTGAGGGCTATCATAGGAGGAGTCTGGTGACGATTTGTCATCCTATTCCTCCCACATGTCTTCAGTTTGGGAGTCTTCCTGAACCACCACAGATCTTACCCTGTAGGGGCCCCTCCTCCGGGGTCTGTCGTCCTCACTTGTATCAACAATTCTGTTTCCCCCTGCTATTTCGTTCCTTCGTCGGCTAGTCCCGGCCTCGTCGTGTGCTCCTTCTATCTTTTCCAACCGGTCTACTATGGTTTTTAGCAAGGTTTGATTTTCCTCCCTTTCTTTCCTTAGGTTCTCCTCGATCTTCTCTATCCAATCTGCGGCCGAGTTCCCTGATGATTGGTGGTTTCCGCCTTCCGCCAATGTCTTACTACGCGAGTTGCTTTTTGTTAATTCCCCACAGACGGCGCCAACTGTTGACGGTGGATTTTGGTCTCAGGGTAATATGGGAATATCACTTCCGAGGTAATCCTCCTTCAATAGTAAATTTGTTTGATTATGGGGGACCAAAAGCAAATTTAGCAAAAAACAGATAAACACACCAATCAACAAAGAGATTTAACGTGGTTCGGTGGATTTGGATCCTACCTACGTCCACGGACACAAACATGATGATATTTTTATTACTCAAACACGCTTTCCAGAGCTCTTTTTCTTTTTTACAAGTCAGGGCTTGATGATTCTGATCCTCTTACACATATTCTGGCCTTCTATTTATAATAGTACAGAATCAGATTCCTATTCGTATAAGAATTCCTGGTTGAATCAGTGTTCTCCTATTGTAAGGATTCCTAGTCTAATATTGCATTCACTTTTCTTATTCATTTTTGGATTCTGACTCATTACTTTTCCTTGTGAAAGTAGGGTAACTTGTTTATCTTATCCGCAAGAATAGGGTGTCATCTTCTTGAGCATGTCTCGCCATATGATCGGTCTTCATGAGGTCGGTCATGATAGTTCTTTGTACTGAGAATGCTGTTGTCGACCTGATACTGCCCGGTTTATCTGAACAAAAGTGGTCGGTCACCTATCATCAAGTGCTCGCCTCTTACTATTTGGCTCTCAGTGGTCGGGTCGGTATTAATGATTTTGACTGAGAAGTGAATTACCTTTTTTACCCCTGTCGTGCTGCTTAAATAACATAGTACCTGAAAACACCATCAACATATGTAATATCCAAAAAATAGTATCATAATATTGGATATTGGATATTGAACACCTGATAATAAATATACTATATTCCTAATATTCGATATCTGATATCCATTATCCATCATAAACTTCAAAAATGCTAAGATTAATTAAAGCTGTTTCAACTACTAAAATTCAATTACTCTATGACTTAAAGAATAATCCTCTTATTAAAACAATATTGACGGAAACCACTATAAAATTGATTCCTAAGCAACACCACGTAATTGAATGTATCCCAACAACCGTAAATCATGATTTTATAAGAACAAAACCCCTCCAAGATCATATTGAACCCTCAAGGAACTTGCCATTGAAAACCCTTTCAAAATCGTTGAAAGAAACCTTACTTACAAGAAGACGCCACAAATGATGCAACCCCTTTGATAAATCAGATGTTCAATTCAATGAATAAGAGAAATTCTATCACACACACAATGTGTTTCACACAAGTTTGCTTGTTTAAAATTTAAAATTTGAAATTTAAAAAATTACAAGTTAAATGCACCGTTAAATATGTCATTGTAAAATCCTAAGGGTATGTTTGGTATAACTTTTCAAATAGAACTTTTTCAAGTAGAGCTTTTATTAGTAGAGTTTTTAGAAGTATAGCTTTTGATTAAAAAATTAGTGTTTGGTTGTGAATAAAAGCTTTTATTAAAAATTATAAAATTATTTTATTAGATAAGTTTTTTTGAGTTGTGTTATGAAAGAATGCTAAATTAAATAAGGGTATTACAGATGATTTAACCCTTTAAATAAAATTTCAAGCTCTACTTCCAAAAACCCAAATTTTGGGCTTTTGCTAGTAGAGGCAAAATAACTTTTTTAATATTTAAAAACTCTACTTAAAATGCAACCAAACATCATAAAAATTTTTGAAAATAGCTTTTGGGATTAAAAAAACTATTTTACCTCTACTAAAAGTCATACCAAACAGGAACTAAGTTAACTTAAATAAGAAAAATGATTTTTAAACTAAAATTCTTTAAAAAAAATCCTAATTGAACTAATAAGACTTAAATTTTGTGCATGTGCTTTTAAAATAACATTAGAATTCAGACATAACAGCTATAGGGATTATTTTCGTTCGAATTATGACCATATATGAATCTGAATCTGTCTTTGGCATAAACTATAAAGTTGTAGATTTTTTAATTTTCTTTCCAACGCAACTTGAATTACCAAAATCGGATATCGGATGAAAATATTGTGTTTTAACAATGATCCAAATAAGAAATTAACGATTATGTTGCATGTTATCACATAACTAAGCCAATAAGAAATTAACACTTATCATGCTTACAAATTTGTTAACAATGGGCTATGCGAATAATTAAGACAGGTGAGATCATTGTTGAGAATTGAAATTGACCAAATACAAATTTTGAATGTTAGATATCTGATACTTAAAACTATAACCGATTAAAATAAAATACATTATATAATTTTAAATCGAATACCGGGAATTATCGGCAGATGAAGATTTCCACTGTCACCTAAGCCTCTGACTGAAATCATAAATCAACCATACATTCAAACATCTTCTCATCAAATAGAATAACTGTGTGAAACATTAAACATGACACGTACACAACTCAGATGCGATACAACCACACATATATACATAGGTTATACATCACAGAGACTCAAAAGAAACTAAATTCTATATGAATGTAGACACAACATGATGACCCATAAAACTAGTGACGAAAAATCTGCTCCTGTCCCGGATCCATGTCTCCCAAAACACATCATTGCCTCACTAATAGAATAGTCCTGCAAAATTTGGAGAGTGGGGGTGAGTCCTAAAGAACTCAGTGAGTGGAGCTATAAAATACAGAAAACAAACCGTATTAGAAATACTCATATTCAATGCAATAATTTTCAGAATTCTTAAATTATAAACCAGAGTTTTCCCTTTCAAAAACTTTTGAAAATTGATTAAGAAAACATCAGTATCATCATCAGAAATATCATCGGTCAATCTGTACATAATCTTGTGGCCTTACGGCGTTGTACGCACAATCCCCCAAGCCACTAAACCAGACAACAGTGGTGCTATTGGTGCCACCAACCTGTCTCTGAAATATATGATTCTAGGGGCCTCGCTATCCCACTAACCCAATACCCAGAATCTAGAGGCATTTTCCATCTCTAGTCTTATATTATGTGTGTACACGTCTATATCTGATATCAATACTGATACCCATAAATGCCATGTCCGTCAATTCCATATATGTATCAAGTTAAATCTGAGGTGGGTTTTTCCCCATGCCTCCAAAATTACAAAATCATACTTTAAAATCATTTTCATCATGAAAGCATTTATCTGAAATCAAGCTTTATCAAAAGCTTAAATCACATGTCTCAACTCAAGAGAAATCAATATTTCAAATGAATTGGAAAATTATATCCAAAATCAGATTCAAAACTCTGAAATAAATACTCCACTCACAGTGCTAAGGAAAGTCGGGTGTGGTACGCGGCGTCAGTGACCTCCGAGTGGCTTGTCGTTGATCTAATGCCAAAGAATCGTTAGTTTTCCTTGTAATAAATGAGAAAAGTATATGCAATCAAAGGTCGATGTTCATGCTTATGGTATGGCATATCATGTGGTTACACATCTATAGAAAGCCCCTAGAGTGCCCCCAAACGTCTTAGGATTAAACTGGAATGGTTTTTAAGAAAATCATGGAACAGCCTTTGGGGGCCGCAACGCGCATCCAAAATCCAGTAACCATTATCTGTTTCACGCGTCGTGATGCACTATCTTGGGCATTGCGATGCGGCCAGTTTCTAGGAGCCATATTTTTTGTTTCACTTTATACATCATTTCCTCAACAACACAAAAACTACAATCATAACAAATACACCACTTAGCATCAATTTCACTCTTTAACACCACCTCATAACCAAGTCATAACCATAATAAATATACAACATAACATCAATTACACCATCATACAACTATTTATAAACCTCAACTCAATTTCACATTTAGTGATTTCAAAAATTGGGGAATTCCACAAATCTCCATTTTCGTAACCCAAAACCATTTATTCATCATTAAACTCAAGCCAATAACATTATTCAAGCATCAAATCATCAAAACTTAGTAATCCAAGATTTGGGTTTTTTACCTTTCTCACCTTAAATCAAATTGTTTCTTCACAATTAGAATTCCCTAACCTCCCTTATCACACTTTCAAGCTTGCATATGGCTTTAGAGCTCAAGATCTTGGTAGAAATGGTGGAAACAAATTTTGGACTAAGGCTTGGAGGTTCTTTGCTAGAGAGAAAATTAAATGAAGAAGAAAAAACGTGGGTGTGTGGGGAGCTTTTGGTTCCTTCTATTTTTTTCATGAAAATACATGTGTGTAACATCCCCAATCCGGGAGATGCTACCGCAAGGGAATAGACCGTACTATCCCCATAAGCCTCTGACTTCTGATAACTACTATTCTTATCTCACATATATATAAACACATGCATGGGACCATACCCAACTCATCAACCATGTATGCATAATATTCTTAATATTAAGTACTCTGTTTAAATACACATTTCAATACTGACAATAACTTTTATAATGCAATATACATGTGACCCTTAATGTATAACATATATGTTACTTGACATTCTCTGACTCTGACCGAACTAGACTTTATCATTGACTTGACCCGGTGGACCAACTCCCTAGGGACTGTCATCAGTATCCATTCTCTCGCGCTCGTCCTCCAAGAACCTGCAAAACAAACACTTGGGGGTGGGGGGGTTAGATCATTTGAGCGATCTAAGTGAGTGGACAATTTTTTTTTTAATAATGAAAACTGGAATACTTTAAGAAACTCGTGTTTTAGAAATCAATTCGAATCTTATCTGTAAACTTGTCTCTCTAAAAGTAATTATATTTCTGAAAACCTTTGTGAAAATCTTTTCTTAAAATCTCTAATAAAATTACTATTTCTGAAAACATTACTTTCTAGAAATCTTTTCCTCGAAAACTGTTCTTGAAATATGTATCTGTAAAATGATCTCTGAAAATTGGTTACTAAGAATCTAGTATATATCTTTATAAAACCTGACGCATGAGGGCGATACGTATCGTTGTCCCCCATATGCCTAACTAGAGCCATGAGTGTAAATCCATGACATTAGGGCATTAAGTATCATCGTCCCCCAAAGCATGCCACTCATGTCCCTGAAACTAGAGGTCTTGGGGCGTTACGTACGTCGTCCCCCAAGCCACTGAACTAGAACCGGGAGTGTGGATCTATGTTACCCTCCAGGCTGTGAATTTAGGATCTAAGGACATTTGTCATCCCTAGTCCTGAAATGCGTGTGCACACGATATCTGAATCCGTCAAATCCATGTCTGAGTCAAGTTACATACTGAGGTGAGTTTTCCCCCATGCCTCGAAAACATAAAATCATGCTTCTGAAATCATTACTTTCTAATCATTTTCAAAATATTCTTTATCAAAATATATTTGAAAGAAAACTCGGCTAACGCCCTAAATTCGAAAAAGTAAGTCTGATGTTAAAAATAATAAAATGCAAATCAACTTAAGGGAAGAGTATCCACTCACTGATTCGGAACTTGTTGGTGATGCCTTGTGATAGTGGCATAACCGCATCTCCCGGTGATAATCTAGAATTAGCAAAATTCATTAGTATCAAGGTTGCGAATTTATATCCTTACTTAAAACAATTTATTCATTATCCATGATAATTAATCTGTGCTATGTTACTAATATTTTAGGGTGGTCTAACAATTTTTACTATGCTCATTCGAGGATCTCACAAGCTACTTCACAAAACACCATATTCTGCCCTATTTCCAGAAATTTCAGTGCACCAACACTGACTTTGAAAATTTGGTGCGCTTAATCAGGGTTGAATTTGGGGCAGCAATTTTAATAGAATACTCGCTTATGTGTTTATTTTATGTTAGATTTTACAGATTATAATTTGGATTCCTAGAACTCAAAGTTATGGACTGAAGTTCGGGGCCATGCAACTAGAAAAACTACGCATGGGGGCAGCAGATAGCCCGACTTCAAAATTCGGTCCGGTCTCATCTTAAATCAAAAAATTCTAAATTTTGGATATGTTACTACCTTATATGTCTAGTTATTCAGAAATTACGCTTCATCAATCGGACATCATAAATGTGACTTACAAGTAAATCTTTACAGCCTGTCCGGAATGTGACTTCGCTAAAATTTACTGCAACATACCAATTTCACCACTCTCTTAACTTTGTTTAATTTTCACAAAAGTAATTTTTATTACTCTCATCACCAGCCATTAATAAATATTATCAATTCACAAAACATACTTTTCCAACACATTCATACAAAATAAGCCAAAGACTTTAACCATTCACCTTTGAGTTATTAACTCCAAACAATTTAAAATCATGTTATAACATCTTTTAACGCATGAACTTTAACAATTTATCATCAAATCAACAAAAGCAACTCCCCCAAATATGTTAAGAAATTTGGCCATATACTCATTTTTCCACCTTGGAATTATTTATCCAAACTTAGGCATAAACTACTCCAAACAACATCATAAACATGTCTTGATGCCTAATTTGTACTCAATCCTTTCAAACAACAAATCCCCAATTTTATAAGGTTCATGGGTGGGAAAATTCAAGTGAAGAATGCATGCTTATTTTCGAAAATAAGAAGAAGAAAGAAGGAGAAGAAGCTTACTTGTTCAAGAAAAACTTGAAAATTCATCATATTTCCTCACAAATGCATTTGAGAGTGAAGAAAAATTGAAGACTTCCCTTGAAGCGCCATCCATGTTTTTTTGGTTTGAAAATGATGAATGAATAGTGTGCTATTTATAGACAAATGGGCTGATTTTTTGTGATGAAGTGAGTGGCTCAAAATTGCCACATCACATAAATCTAGTATATTCCCAAAATTACTGTAGCAGCCAAGGAAATCATAATTTTTTACTTATTTCTGGTTCAAATTTGGAAAAATATTCAATGCAGAAGTTGTAGGTCTCGGTCTTATCTTTTCGACGATATAAAATTCATAAAATCGGAGTTCGTATGAAAAAGTTACGGTCCGATTACTAAAAACTATTCGAGGTGGAACGTAAACTAAGTTTCGCGTCAAAATTTCAAAGAATATTCTGAATGTCCCAAATTCCATTTTATGAGAACGTATTTGCTCGAACATGATTTATATCAAGTATTATGTCTCTGAATAGTAATAGTTATCAGGCTCTGGTATCGTAAGAGTCGTCAGGTTCACCGGATGTTACAAATTCTTCCCCCCTTAAATAGGATTTGTCCTCGAATCCTCTTTTAATCTAAAATTCTGGAGTCTGTCTAGATCTTAAATTCTCGATACTGAGCATCTTGTCGCAAGTTACATGATTCACATGCTATGTTTTAGGTCACCAACTTTTAATCGTCTACATACTCATTCTCTATTTCACTCCTTCAATCGTATCATAACCTAGAAGGTACTCTATTTCTGTCTGCATGAACTGATACTTTACTCTATTTCTTAAGTTCATAAGTATGCAGTACTCTTCTTCTTATCTTAATATCTGTTTCAAGCATCATACCTCTTGAATCCTTGATTGAGTGGAAAATTCCTTGTCCTTGCTTCGTAAGAGTTCTACTAGATACTTAATACTACCGTCAAGCTACAACTACTGTTATGCCTTACAAGAATCTCATTCTTCAATTTCTAGCTATGACTGACTTTACTTGTCTCCATCTGGTTCTTCCTAACAGGTACTATCGAACTTTTCTAGAAATACTAGTGTTCTTTCGTTGTTAAGCCTTTTGTGTGTACTGATTCCACTATGATGCAAGTATATAAAAGAATAATCTCATGTATACTCCCTTAGCGCTGCTTACACATCACAAACCATTATCTATCTTCATATCTTAACTATTTAACTCTCTATTTTCTCAGTAAGCTTCAACTACTTATAGGTTTTGTTCTACCAAGTTCTCACATCTCTGGTTATCTATGGAGCTTAGCACTTCATAATACAATATCAAATTCTCCTTGTATCTCTTTCTAACTAGTGTTATTTACTGAATGGCATGTATTAGGAAGGTTAATTCTAGTTAGCTTCTTTAGAATATTCCTTATTCAGCTAACGACTTAGAAACAAGGTTCCTAAGCTAAGCTTCATCGTATACATACTTTTGATTAAACTATATTTCCTTCTCGATGTTATTGTTGACAATTTGGTTCTAGTTATAGTTCATACTCTGTCTGTACTTTATTTCTGTTGTTACCTTAAGTTCAATTACGGTGTTCTTTACTAATTTGTTCCCCATATCTGGTGATATGTAGGGTATTTCCCTCATTTATTTCTTTCTTAGTTTGCTCTATTGGATGTCATTATTCAGATACTCACAAACTTGTAAATTCCATCTTTATCCCATGACCGTTTTCGTGAATTATAGCTTGATAACTCACCCACTATACTAAATGTAGCACTATAATAACTTGTCTTTTCATTTTCATAATATACTACACAAGTATTACTGAGGAATTAGAACCTAGGTAACTTAGTGTCGCATCTATATCGGGTTTCTTGAAATAAGGTAATTAATCATTTTTCCTTATGACCTTCATTTGATTGCTTATGGGTCTGGGTTTGGGGATCTAAAATCTCTATATCTTTTGACATCTCTTGTTTATTGGAAACCTCCACCACTGATCCTGATTTCTTGCTTCTTTTGTCTATGGCTACTCTTCATTATTCGGGGAACTCGCTGCTTATACGAGGTACTCAAGGACTATAGGGTCTGCTTGGAAACAATTTCTGAATAGGAAGGGAATCTTATTTGGAGGGAAGGAACTTTACTTGAGTCTACTCGGCATTTTTACTCTTGCTTAGGCTCGCTATATTCTCATTTACTATAAATTCTGGTGTTATCTTTAACTATATAACTCTGTATCTCTGATTCTTACTACTATCTGGTTACTTTAAGCATCTGAGCGTTCTCTTTTACTTTTTTTTAATATATTTCTCTTTCTCACTCTCTCGGTAATTTTTCTTAGCACCATATTTTCTGGTTTTATGGCTAATTTTAACTTCTGTGAATAGTTCACAATGATTACAGAAATATCTTCAAATAATATAGTTATTTCTAAGGAAAGATACTTAAATAGCTCAGGATTCTTACTAACCTATCTATAGAACTTTGAGGTTGTACTCGAGGATCGGATACTTGAGAGATAGTGCCTCATATACGGGTATCCTGGACATATTTCGTATACAAGACCCCAACACTCTGTCCACTGTAGTCACTGACTCCCTAGACCATATTCTGATACCATCTTTGTAACATCCCCAATCAGGGAGATGCTACCGGCATGGAATAAACCGTATTATCCCCATAAGCCTCTGACTTTTGATAACTGCTATTCTTATCTCACATATATATAAACACATGCATGGGACCATAGCCTAACTCATCAACCATGTATGCATAATATTCTTAATACTAAGTACTCTGTTTAAATACACATTTCAATACTGACAATAACTTTTATAATGCAATATACATGTGACCGTTACTGTATAACATATATGTTACTTGACATTCTCTGACTCTGACCGAACTGGACTTTATCCTTAACTTGACCCGGTGGACCAACTCCCTAGTGACTGCCATCAGTATACATCCTCTCATGCTCGTCCTCCAAGAACCTGCAAAACAAAACACTGGGAGTGGGGGGGTTAGATCGTTTGAGCGATCTAAGTGAGTGGATAATTTCTTTTTAATGAAAACTGTAATACTTTAAGAAACTCGTGTTTTAGAAATCAATTCGAATCTTATCTGTAAACTTTTCTTTTTGAAAGCAATTATGTTTCTAAAAACCTTTGTGAAAATCTTTTCTTAAAGTCTCTGATAAAATTATTATTTCTGAAAACATTCATTTCTAGAAAACTTTTCTCTGAAAACTGTTCCTGAAATCTGTATCTGTAAACTGATCTCTGTAATCAAGTATATTTCTCTGTAAAACCTTATGCATGAGGGCGTTACGTATTGTCGTCCTCTCATACGCCTAACTAGAGCCAGAAATACAAATCCATGACATTGGGGCGTTACGTATCACCGTCCCCCAAAGCATGCCACTCTTGTCCGTGCAACTATTGATCTTGGGGCGTTACGTATCGCTGTCCCCCAAGTCGCTGAACTAGAACCAGGAGTGTGGATCTATGCTACCCTTCAGGCTCTGAATCTAGGATCTATATGCATTTTTCATTCCTAGTCCTGAACTACGTGTGCACAAGATATCTGAATCCTTCAAATCCATATTTGAGTCAAGTTACATACTGAGGTGGGTTTTCCCCCATGCCTCAAAAACATAAAATCATGCTTCTGAATTCATATACAGATCGTTTGAGCGATCTAAGTGAGTTGATAATTTCTTTTTAATGAAAACTGTAATACTTTAAGAAACCCGTGTTTTAGAAATCAATTCGAATCTTATCTGTAAACTTGTCTTTCTGAAAGCAATTATGTTTCTAAAAACCTTTGTGAAAATCTTTTCTTAAAGTCTCTGATAAAATTATTATTTCTGAAAACATTCATTTCTAGAAAACTTTTCTTTGAAAACTGTTCCTGAAATCTGTATCTGTAAACTGATCTCTGAAAACTGTTTTCTAAAAATCAAGTATCTTTCTCTGTAAAACCTGATGCATGAGGGTGTTACGTATTGTCGTCCTCTCATACGCCTAACTAGAGCCAGAAATACAAATCCACGACATTGGGGCGTTACGGATCACCGTCCCCAAAGCATGTCACTCTTGTCCCTGAAACTATTGGTCTTGGGGCGTTACGTATCGCCGTCCCCGAAGTCACTGAACTAGAACCGGAATTGTGGATCTATGCTGCCCTTCAGGCTCTGAATCTATGATCTAGAGGCATTTGTCATTCCTAGTCCTGAACTACGTGTGCACACGATATCTGAATCCGTCAAATCCATGTCCGAGTCAAGTTACATAATGAGGTGGGTTTTTCCCCCATGCCTCGAAAACATAAAATCATGCTTCTGAATTCATTACTTTCTAAATCATTTCTCAAAACATTCTTTATCAAAATATATTTGAAAGTAAACTCGGCTAACGTCCTAAATGCGGAAAAGTAAGTCTGATGTTAAAAATAATAAAATTAAAATCAACTTAAGGAAAGAGTATCCACTCACTGATTTGGAACTTGCTGGTGATGCCTTGCGATAGTGGCGGAACCGCATCTCCCGATGATAATATAGAATTAGCAAAATTCGTTAGTATCAAGGTTGTGAATTTATATCCCTACTTAATAAAATTTATTCATTATTCATGATAATTAAACAATGCTATGTTAATAATATTTTAGGGTGGTCTAACAATTTTTACTATGCTCGTTCGAGTATCTCACAAGCTACTTCACAAAACTCCATATTCTGCCCTCTTTCCAGAAATTTCAGTGCACCAACACTGAATTTGAAAATTTAGTGCGCTTAATCGGGGTTATGTGTCTATTTTATGTTAGATTTTACGGATCATGATTTTGATTCCTAGAACTCAAGTTATGGACTGAAGTGCAGGGGCTACGCAACTGGAAAAACTGGGCACGGGGGAAGCAAATAGCCCGACTTCAAAAATTCGGTCCGATTTCATCTTAAGTCCAAAAATTCTAAACTTTGGATATGTTACTACCTTATATGTCTAGTTTATCTAGAAATTTTCACTTCATCAATCGGACATCATAAACATGACTTACAAGTAAATATTTACACCCTGTCCAAAATGTGACTCACTAACATTTACTGCCCAACATACCAATTTCACCACTCTCTTAACTTTATTTAATTTTCACACAAGTAATTTTTATTACTCTCATCAACATCCATTAATAAATATTATCAATTCATAAAATATACTTTTCCAACACATTCATACAAAATAAGCCAAAGACTTTAACCATTCACCTTTGAGTTATTAACTCCAAACAATTTAAAATCATGCTATAACATCTTTTAATGCATGAACTTTAATAATTTATCATCAAATCAACAAAAAAAAAACTCCCCCCAATATGTTAAGAAATTTGTCCACATACCCATTTTTCCACTTTGGAATTATTTATCCAAACTTAGGCATAAAAGACTCCAAACAACATCATAAACATATCTTGATGCCTAATTTGTACTCAATCCTTTCAAACAACAAAGCCCCAATTTTGTAGGGTTCATGGGTGGGAAAATTCAACTGAAGAATGCATGCTTATTTTTCAAAATAAAAAGAAGAAAGAAGGAGAAGAATCTTACTTGTTCAAGAAAAACTTGAAAATTCATCACATTTCCTCACAAATGCACTTGAGAGTGAAGAAAATTTAAAGACTTCCCTTGAAGCCCCATCCACGTTTTTTTGGTTTGAAAGAGATGAATGAATAGTGTGTTATTTATAGAAAAATGGGCTGATTTTTTTTGTGATGAAGTGAGTGGCTCAAAATTTGCCACATCACATAAATCTAGTCTATTCCCGAAATTACTGTAGCAGCCAAGAAAATCACATTTTTTGATTTATTTCTGGTTCAAATTAGGAACAATATTCAATGTGGAAGTTATAGGTCTTCATCTTAGCTTTGCGACGATAACAAATTCATAAAATTGGAGTTCGTATGAAAAAGTTACGGTCCGATTACTAAAAGCTGTTCGAGGTGGAACGTAAACTAAGTTTCGCGTCAAAATTTCAAGGAATCTTCTGAATGTCCCAAATGTCATTTTATGAGCACGTACTTGCTCGAACATGATTTATATCAAGTATTATACCTCTAAATAGTAATAGTCGTCAGGTTCTGGTATCGTAAGAGTCGTCAGGCTCTGGTATCGTAAGATTCGTCAGGTTCACCGGTGTTACAATGTGGTGGATATTTGTTAACAATGCTTAACAAATGTCGCCAAGCCTTGTTAACATATGTCAAAAGTTTTAAGTGTCTTAAAGAATTTACTAATCATAATGATATTAGTCCAACTATTATAACTCTTACCAGACCTTAACATAATAACTCAAATAGTATAAACGTTGCGACTAAAATCAAGTCTTTATGCCACCTCTAAATTCATTAGCTATTGTCCAGGAAAAATTGTATTCCCTAACACCACATTACCAATTCAATCAGCTAAGGTATTTAAGTCATTACAAATTCTCCCCCCCTTAAGATGATTCGTCCTCGAATCAAAATGCTTAAATTATAATGAAGATATCTTTTGCAAATAAATGAGGATATTGCTCTTTCATTATAGCTTCTGGCTCCCAAGTCGTCTTTTAACCCTTGTGGTGTTACCAAACCACCTTAACTGACGGAATCCACCTAGACCGTAATTTTCTTGTCTCTCTACTCACTATTGCGATCGGTTATTCCAAATAGGATAAATCTTGACAGATATCAACTGTTTGAGGCTCTAAGACATAAGATTCATCGTATAAGTATCTATGTAGCATAGACACATGAAACACCAGATGTATTCTTTTCATATTAGGTGGGAGTGCTAACTCATATGCTCTACCTCCAACTCTGTGAAGTATTTGAAATGGCCCAATATATCTAGGGCTAAGCTTACCTCTTCTGCCAAATCTCATAACCCCTTTAAAAGGAGATACCTTTAAAAACACTGAATCACCTACTTGAAACTCCAAATCTTTTCTTCGGTGATCTGCATAACTTTTCTTGCGACTTTGAGCCGTTTTCATCATTTCTCTAATCAACTTCACATTTTCCACTGCATCTTGTACCAAGTCAGGTCTAATCAATTTTTGTTCTCCTGTTTCAAACCATCCCACTGGTGACCTGTATTTCCGACCATATAAGGCTTAAAAAGGAGCCATCTGTATACTTGTCTGATAGCTATTGTTATAGGTAAACTCTATAAGTGGCAAATGTTGGTCCCAACTACATTCAAAATCTACCACACAAGCTCATAATATATCCTCCAAGGTTTGAATTATTCGTTCCGATTGTCCATCTGTTTGAGGAAGGAAGGTTGTACTAAAACGTAACTGAGAACCCAAGGCTTCTTGGAATAATTGCCAAAACTTGGATGTAAATTGAGAACCTCGGTCAAAGATTATTGAGATAGATATTATGTGTAATGACATTATCTTATCCAAATACAGCCTGACATACTTAGCTGCTGAATAATTAGCCTTTACAGGCAGAAAATGTGTGTATTTCGTCAACCTGTCTAAAATCACCCAAATGAAATCATACCTTTTCGAGGTATGAAGAAGCCCGGTTACAAAATCCATAGTAATCTTCTCCAATTTCCACTCAGGAACATCCAAACTTTGAAGTTTCCTTGCTGGTCTCTGATGCTCTGTTTTGACTTGCTGACAAGTAAGGCATTTAACAACAAACTCCGCTACATCCCTTTTCATACAATCCCACCAATAGAGATCTTTTAGATCATGGTACATCTTAGTAATTCCAGGGTGCATAGTATAGGATGAGGCATGAGCTTTTTCTAACAACGAGTTTCTAAACTCAAGAATTGGAGGAACGACATTTTTCCATTCTTTCTCAGGAGGTTTTCATTGTAAACTGCACGGCGTAAACACACACGTATGGCGACTGTCGGCACCGTAGGATGATGACACGTGGCATGGCGCACATTAGCAGATCGGCTGTGATGGTGACACATGGCACGGCGCACGTTAGCAAAGTCAAACTTTTCTCAGATTCTGACTTGTGGATCCGGCGCACGTTAGCACTGTTTGGCGAATGTTAGGCGTCGCAATGCCATAGGCTTACTGCACGGCGTAAACACACATGTATGGCGACTGTCGGCACCGTAGGATGATGACACGTGGCACGGCGCACGTTAGCAGATCGGCTGTGATGGTGACACGTGGCACGACGCACGTTAGCAAAGTCAAACTTTTCTCAGATTCTGACTTGTGGATCCGGCGCACGTTAGCATTGTTTGGCGAATGTTAGGCGTCGCAACGCCATAGGCTTGTGCGTCGCGACGTGCGAAATGACCATTTTGCCCTTTTCGTCCAATTTTCATTGTTTTGGCCCAAATCACCTCCAGAGAGTCCTGAAACTTTATTTATCTACAAAATAACACAAAACACATCAAAATATTCACAAAACTCAAGAAACTATACAAAATATTAGGTCAAATGAGTGGGAAATAGTGATATAATTACCACTCATCATCTACATAATACTCCTCGCCCACACCTTACTTTAGTTTATCTCTAATCTATTGTATTTGGACGTCTGTTTACTGAGCAGTTCTAATCTCATCCACCAGTATAGATCAGACCTGAATCTGTGCCAGAAATGTTCCTTGGTTTGTTACTTGAAAGCTTACTCCATCTGAAATATATTTTTACATCTGTCTAAATGGTTGCCACCTTTCAGTTGGCTGATGAGCTAAACTCCCCATAGATTTCCTACTTAAGGCGTCAGCTACCACATTAGCCTTACCAGGATGATATTGAATTGAACAATCATAATCCTTCAATAACTTAATCCATCGCCTCTGCCTCAAATTAAGATCTTTTTTACTCATAATATACTTGAGACTTTTGTGGTCAGTAAAAATCTCAAACTTTTCACCATACAAGTAATTTCGCCATATCTTCAAGGAGAAAATTATTACTGCCATCTCTAAGTTGTGGGTGGGATAATTTTGTTCATAAGGTTTTAACTGCCTAGAAGCATAGGCAATAACTTTTCCTCTTTGCATCAACACACATCCCATTCCCACTCTAGAAGCATAACAGTACACCATAAACCCTTCTAATCTTGATGGTAAAGCTAGAACAGGAGCGGTAGTCAACCGTTGTTTACGCTCCGGAAAACTTCTCTCACATGCATCTGACCACACATACTTTACATTTTTCTGCATCAATCGAGTTAACGGAGCAGCTATTCTAGAGATGTTTTCCACGAATCTCCGGTGGTATCCTGCTAACCTCAAGAAACTACGAATCTCTGTCACACTAGTAGGCCTGTGCCACTTTTAATTAGCTTCAATTATCTGGGAATCTACACCAATTCATTCTTTTGAAACCACATGCCCCAGAAATGCCACTCTGGACAACCAAAACTCACACTTAGAGAACTTAGCAAACAACTTGTGCTCTATTTATGTCTGTAGCACCTGATGCAAGTGTTCCACGTGTTCCTGCTCACTATGTGAATACACAATGATATCATCAATGAAAATTATCACAAATCAATCCAAAAAGGGCCTAATTACCCTATTCATCTAATCCATAAAAGCTGTAGGGGCATTAGTCAAGCCAAACGACATTACCAAGAACTCGTAATGTCTATATCTAGTCCAGAAAGCTGTCTTCGGTACATCATTTTCCCTAATCCTCAACTGATGATATCCCAACTGAAGATCTATTTTTGAGGAACATTGTGCTCCCTAAAGTTGATCAAACAAATCATCAATCCTCGGTAGTGGGTATTTATTCTTAATTTTCACCTTATTTAACTGTCGATAATCTGTACACAACTGAAATGTCCCATCTTTCTTCTTTACAAATAACACTAGGGCTCCCCACGGAGACACGTTGGGGCGAATGAAACCTTTATCTAACAAGTCTTGCAATTGTATCTTCAATTCCGTAAGTTCTGCAGGAGCTATTCTATACGGAGGAACTAATATGGATTGCGTGCCAGGAATTATATCTATGCAGAATTAAATCTCTCTATCCTGTGGTAATCTTGGTAACTCTTCTAAGAATACATCAAGATACTTATTTACCACTGGAATTTGATCAATAATTTTTTCTCCCGCTATACTATCCGTCACAAAAGCTAGGTATCCCACATTCTTCTTGCGAAGAAGCTTGTATGCTTGCATTACCAATATCAAATATGGGATACCACACTCCTATCTCCCTTATAAACACTAATTGGCCAATCAGGGGTATGCAAAGTGACAATTTTCTTCCGGCAATCAACCACTACATTATATGCAGCTAACCAATCCACCAGAATTACATCAAACCTCGATATGCCTAACACCACCAAATCAACATAATACGCATGTCCATCAATCTCAATTAGGCAAGCCTTCACTCTCTGTGTAACCTCTATAGGCTCTCCTACTGGTGTAGTTATAACGAGGGTGAATCTAATGTCTTTGTATCTCTACCCAGATAAGTCACAAAATATGGTGATATAAATGAATGAGTAGCTCCCGAATCAAAAAATACTAGTTAAAACCTGACTTAACGAGGATACCGCCATATTTGTTGGTTGGTAATTATTTAAATTGGTTTTAACCTGACCAAACTGGATACCGCCTGATTGGTCGGTTGGTAATTAATTATTAATTTGACTTAATCTGGATACCGCCTATATGGCTGGTTGGTAATTATCATGCAAAGTTAATATATTATATTAAGAGAGATATCTAAAATAGAAGTAATAAAAGTGAATCCTTTTACCTCAGCATTTTCTTTTATTGTACTTTTACTTTATTTACTTTTCAGTAATTTACTTTCAGCATTTACTTTTCAGTAATTTACTTTCAGCATTTACTTTTCAGTAATTTACTTTCAGCATTTACTTTTCACTATTTAATTTCAGCATTTTACTTTCCGTCATTACTTTTCAGCAATTTACTTTCAGCATTTTACTTTATGTCTTTTATTTTATTTAAGTTTTTAATAACCCTAGTCATGTGTCGTAACTAAGTTAGTTATCCAGGGTTATGATGAATTCTAATATCACCGGTTTATAAGGGTTTATTTTATAGTTTGGGTAATTTAAAGGTTTACTTATTAAGTCTTAAGCTTAATGCTTCTTGTTTTCTGATCACCAATAAGATTGATGTGGTAAATCTAAAATAAGCTTGACAAAGGAATTTTAGGTTTCAGCCTTAGACTTAATAGCCCACGATCTTCCTTGAGGATATATTATAAAATATAAATTATTTTATGTTCTGCTTTCTCAGGAATTAATAATGTTAAATATTTAAAACTAGCCATATAGGCGGTATTCCATTTAGTCCAATTACACAGCCATATAGGCGGTAATTATCTATCACATAAAGACCAGCCATATATGCGGTAAAGTAATTTATATTTAAACCGACCATATAGGCAGTAATAAAGTCTGACATTAATTAATCTGGTTAATTTATAATTTATAAATGATAATTAAGTAAGATTTACCTAGATAATTATATTAAATGTTTCACATTTTACCAGCGGTAAATTAACTACTGAACATTAAAAAAAATAAATAAATAAAACTTTATTACAAAAAGAAAAAGTGCATAATTAAAAATACTAAAAGTAAAAATGCTAAATTAAAATTACAAAAACTTAAACACACAAGATGCAATCCTTAAATATTAACTTTGCATGATAATTACCAACCAGCCATATAGGCGGTATCCAGATTAAGTCAAATTAATAATTAATTACCAACCGACCAATCAGGCGGTATCCAGTTTAGTCAGGTTAAAACCAATTTAAATAATTACCAACCGACCAATATGGCGGTATCCTCGTTAGGTCAGGTTTTTAACTAGTTTATATATTATAATTAAGGGAGATTAATCTAAATATTAGTAATAAAAGTTTTACCTTTTACCCCAGCAAAGGGGAGTTACCTCCTCAATACTGAAAAGTAAAAACTGAAAATTAAAGAAAGAAAAGTATTGTGCGTAAAAGTAAATTACGGAAAGTAAAAACTGAAAAGTAAAGAAAAGAAAGTGCGAAAGTGGAAATTAATTACTGAAAGCTGTAAATAAACAAACAAGATACAATCTTCTTAGTATTCTTAAGGAATTCCTTAGAAGAAAGTATGAATTTACAAATGAAATGGCTTGGTATTTATAGGCAAAATTTTGCCTCCATCAAATCATCCACCAAATCCATTATTAATTGCTCCACTAATTGCTCCACTAATTTCTCCACCAAATCCATTATTAATTGCTCCACTAATTGCTTATCATGTTTGGTGGTGATTTGATAATTTTTATTATTTATTTATTTATTAATTTATTTTTTACTTTGAAAATGATTGAAAGTGACTTTAATAATTACACACAACACACTTCTAGATGGTTCATCAATTTCGGGAATTAAATCTTCAGAATTCGAAATTATTTTGTCTTTCAAAGTTGTAGATATTTGAGTCTTCTTTAATCTGGAACTTGAATCAGCTCAATCTGATATCGGAGTAAAAAGCTATGCCCAAAATACGACAGATGCACAAAATTGGAATTTCCAAAACTGCACTTCGTTAAAACGCCCTTTCAAGTTTCCAATCTCCAAAATTAATATGTCAAGTCCAATTTTTGCCCTTATTTGACCCATATTTCGTCCTAAATGATTTCATTAAGTCCCAATATTATTTTATCTGCAAAATAAACTAAAATATTTCAAAACGTTCATCAAACCCGAGAAACTAAACAAAATAGAAAGTAAAAGGGGCGGTAAATATTGATATATTTTCCGCTCATCACACCCCCAAACCTAACATTTTGATAGTCCTCGAGCAAAACAACAAAATAAAATACAAGAAACAATTAAAATTAAACTAAGCCACTTTCGTAGGGATCACGGTTGCATTTAGCATATGCAACAAGCCTTTAAACCCCTAGGTGTCCCTAGTGGACGAGTTATTGTCTCGTGAGGGCTTACAGCAACGATACCCACAAACGTTTTACAAAAGTAAAAAGATAATAAAACCAATGCACACAAAAGCAAAAAGACAAGAGAAAAGAGAATAAAGAAGTTAGTGACTAATCAGGTGAAACTTCTACTCCAAGTTACTAGTTGTTTTCTTTCTTTCTAAATTACTGAATAAGTAAATTCTCCGATTATATTTACCATTCTCCATATGCACAGCCAATAAAATATTAAACAACTCATTTTTGCCCACAACAGTCACAAGTGCAGTTGATAAAGAGTAATATTTTTGTTCTAAAGTTTTATCAGAATTCACACCTTTTTGCAGCAATGGAATAATTTTTCTGATTTTTTTTCTTTGATTTTTGATTTTTTTTATATACAATATCTTCCATCTATGTAGCGAGTGTTGGGTCGGTGGCTCCCAAAACAGTTGGCTTTAGGGCACCAGGTGTTAAGACACCCCTACAGACTTAATTACTCAGACTTCAGATATATATTTTTGCAACATCCTTGATCCATGTAGCGAGCTTTGGGCCAGTGACTCCTAAACCTGTTGGTTTTAGGGCACTAAGTGTTAAAACACCCATACGGACTTAATAACTCGGATCTCAGAGGTTTTTTTTTTACTCAATCACTTTTTGAGATGCTTCCTCCAATTAAACTAGAGCACTGAATATTACAAACTTTTCAATTTTAGCTCATGTCTGTATGTTACTATACATGTTGATAATACCTGCCAACTGAGAATATAAAAATCCATTTTAGTCAATTTTATGGAGATTTTACAAATTAAATAATTCAAAAGGAAATAAACAAAAATTAACTTGTTCCGAAATAGGTTTGAGATACGTCTCAGGATTGGAAACTCCTTAATCAGCTATCTCTTACTAATTTCACCTTTTTAGTCAAAATAAAAACACAAAAACGCAAAATATTTTTGTAATTTTTGAAAATTTCAATTTTTTTTTTTGTATTTTTTGAAAAAATTTTGGACTAAAAATAAAAACAACACACAACTAAAAATAAGATACTAATCAACTAATTTCCTCCATCAAACCTAAATGAGACATTGTCCCCAATGTCTTAAACAGTAGAAGAAGAGTTTAGAAGATAGTACCTGGTTAACTGAAATTCTATACGAAAAGTTAAAGGTTAAGATCCAGATTAATACGACGCCTCTTACCACGATCATCATCGGACCAATTTATCTTTGAAAGGATAGGGTCAATTTGTGGTTCATAGGCTAAGATTTGGTCAATTAGATCCGGAGCAGTTCTGGCAGTAAAGAGGAGTTCTTTTAAAGGTTTTGACACGAACCCATTTCTGCGGGCATCATCAAGAAACACACAAAGAAAATCATAAAATCCATCAATGTTAAACAGCCCAATTGGTTTCTCGTGTATGTTTAAGTTCGCCCAAGATATCACTATAAAAATTTCCTTCAATGTGCCCAAGCCATCTGGCAAAGCAATAAAAGCATCAGCAAGGTTAATCATTTCTACCAATCGTTCAGACATACCTAGCACGATCAGTTCCTCTTCGTTTGATGGTTCAATAAGATTTTCCTATGCCAAGGGTTTTGGAATGATTCCCAAAACGTGACTGCCTCCTTCCTGTACGGCCTTTAAAACGATCCCCATTAGTCCAAGATTGCCTCCGCCATTTACTAAGTGTCTATTCCTTGCAGCTAAGACTCGACCCAATTTATGTGCTGCTTCTACGTATTGTGGCTTAACACCAACACTAGTACCGCAAAACACACAGATGTTTTCAACTCGTCTTCTTGAAGTGACTTCCATGTTTTACTCTGGATGTCTTCAAAAGTGCAATGATGAGTTGAATTTATAACACCTGAAAAGGGTGAGTAAAATAATAGCACTAGTACCTGCCAAATGACAATTATTTAGTTAACAGTAAAATAAATCTTGATAGTCAAAAAGGGTTGGATCTTGCCGGAGAAAATAAAAGAAAACAACAAAATAAATTACAATTATTAGGATAAGACAAAAAGATATAATATGTACAAGAAAAGTAGCGGCTTGATTGACGTCTATACGTCAGGGACAAGCTTCCCATCCAATTTTCTTATAAATTGGCAAACAGGGTCTTTTTGAGTCAGATTCCTGAGACTTCACTGTTGTCTTTCTTTTTGAAATTATGCATATAACACACGAATTTCGTGATACACATATCCACTGGGATGCGTCTCAAGAGTTTTAGATATATCATCCAAAGACTCCTTACTCAAGCCATCCTTAATGAAATTAATCTTATCTTCGCGGTTATCAGACACCGTTCCTAAAGAACGACAATGAGTATCACAAAACAAACGAGCACATTTATAACAAACACATATTCTTTTGGCTCTTCTCTTTTTAGCATAGGTGCTCCTTCCTAAACCATGCAGAAGTGAAATAAAAGAGTCAGAAGACTCACCTGCCAATCGGACCCGTGCTTCAATAATCCAACGAATTTCAGTAGGAATACCTTTGATCATCAGTAACCTCATCCGTTCTAAGCGAGCTTTGTAGACTTTCATCAGAGATTTTTGAGGGAGAGAAGGAAATTACTTGCGAAGATTTGCGAGAGCTTCTTCCATCGTGAAATGACTTTAATTGCAAAAATAAAACACATCAGATCATAATATATACACAAATTACATGGGTTGCCTCCCTGAGCGCTAAGTTTAACGTCGAGAGCTAGATGTGACTTCTCGAACGTTAGGCTGGATCTGAAAGTGTGACACTTTCTTTTTGTCGCTCAAATGATTCTCCCCAGTAGTGCTTAACACTCTTTTTTTTAACCTTGAAAGTTTTATTGGAGTCAGGATCATGTATCTCAAAGGCTCTATCTGGTAAAACTTTGGTGATCACAAATGGACCTGACCACCATGATTTTGGCTTCCATGGGAAGAATTTCACCCTTGATTTGTTTAACAGTACCTTCTGCCCTGGTTCCAGTTGTATGCGCACTAACTTCTTATCATGTCTCTTCTTGGCCATTTCTTTGTACAATTTGGCATCCTCAAAAGGCTGATTGTGAAATTCCTCCAATTCGTTAAGCTGGTGGAACTTTTTCTCTTCTGTTGCTTGTAGTGCAAGAATTGGCTTTTTCAGTGCAAAAGACGTTTTATCTTAAGGCTCCACAGGCAATTGACATGTTTTAAGTTTGTCAATAAAACTTTGCATTGCATTGGAGTTATGAATGGTACTGTGTATCACATCAAGTCTGAAACATTCCTCATTCTTTTCATCATCTGGGAAATTCATGGCCTTGAAAACATTGAATGTTACCTCTTAGTCGTGTACCCTCATGGTTAATTCTCTTTTTTGTACATCAATAATGGTTCGACCTGTAGCCAAAAACGATCTCCCAAGGATGATTGGCACGTCTGCGTCTTCCTCTTTATCAAGGACAATAAAATCTGCTGGGAAAATGAATTTGTCAACCTTAACCAGCACATCCTCAACTACGCCTCTTGGAAATACGAGCGTTCTATCAGCAAGTTGTAGAGAGACTGAAGTTGGCATTGTTTCTCCAATCTGCAGTTTCCTGAAAATAGAAAAAAACATCAAGTTAACACTTGCACCTAAATCACATAAAGCCTTACCAAAGTTATGTTCTCATATGATGCAAGGAATGGTGAAACTGCCAGGATCTTTCAACTTTGGGGGAAGCTTCCTCTGAATGATGGCGCTGTATTCTTCTGTCAATGCTACTGTCTCGTAATCTCCCAATCTCCGTTTTCCTGAAAGACTGTCTTTCATGAATTTTACATAGCTGGGCATTTGTTCCAAGGCTTCTGCAAATGAAATGTTGATGTGCAGCTTTTTGAACACCTCCAGGAAACGAGCAAACTTCTTGTCCAGTTTGTTTTTCTGAAGACGCTGAGGAAAAGGTGGAGGTGGAGTGATCTGTTCTTTTTCATTTGCTTCTTTTTCCTCCATCTGTTGCTTTGTTTCTTTTGGAACTTCCTCAGTAGTTGTTTTGGTTCCAACATCTTTTTTGATTTCAGTACCGCTTTTCAAGGTGATGGCTTGACATTGCTCCTTCCCTCGGTTCATTGGATTGGGTTCTGTGTTGCTGGGAAGATTACCTGGTGGTATGTAACTTTGAGCATTGGCCAGTTGTCCGATTTGATTCTCAAGTGCTTTGATGGAAGCAGATTTGCTCTGAAAGATAGCATCATATGCTGCTTGTTGCTTTTTGAACATCTCTGCAATCCATTCTTTCATTTCTGGTTCTTTTTCATGTTCCTGGCCTTTGTTCTGTTGTTGAAATCCTGGTGGTGGATAGTTCTGCTATTGGAATCCAGGTGGTGGATTGTTCTTTTGTCTTGAATTGTTGCTTCATGAAAAATTGGGATGATTCCTCCACCCTGGGTTGTAGGTGTTGGAATATGGATTGTTCCTCTGTCTGTTGAAATTGTTGACATAATTCACCGTCTATTCAAGTTGGTTTCGTTATGGTGCTCCTCCATATGGTGAACTTGTGGATCCAGTGCTGAGAGTCTCCATGAATTTGCATATCTGATCCAGCTTGGCGTAGACTGCTGTATTGGCTCCACTTTCATAAATTCCTGCAATTCTTTGGATCATGCTCCTTTCTGTTGGTCACAAGGAATTGTTGTTGGCCATTTCTTCGATTAGGTCCCAAGCTTGATCTTCTCATTTTTCCATTAAAACTCCTCCAGCAGCAGCATCAATTGTGGTTCTCATCAGTCCAGAAAGTCCATTATAGAAGGGTTGGACTTGAAGCCATTTTGGAATCTCATGGTGAGGACATTTCTGGAGCAAATCTTTGTACCTTTCCCAAGCTTCGTAGAGAGATTCTGAGTCTTGTTTCATAAAGGATGTGATGTCATTCCACAGCTTTCCAGTTCTCGCTGGTGGAAAGTACTTTGCAAGAAATTTGGTGGCTAAAGTGTTCCAAGTTGTGATGGAACCTGCTGGTAGTGAATGTAGCCAAGCTTTAGCTCTGTCCTTCAAGGAGTATGGGAAAATATGCAGTCTCATTGCTTCTTCAGCTTCTCGGTTGTAATTGAAAATGCCGCAACTTCCAGGAAGTTGCTGATATGGGCATTAGTATCTTCAGTTGCATTCCCCCCAAACTGAACTGACTGCTGTGGATGCTGGAATTCGGCCGAGGTCCACAATCAGAATTTGTAAATTGGGGGCATTAGCGATCCTGCAAGACAAAAGTAGAATGAGCGGGAATAGACTACCCACCGGTATGGTGGGTGCCGGGGGCACTCCGACGCTCAAGTCAGTAGTATGAAATGAGCAGTAAATGTGTAAAATGTGAAAGCAAAGCTTACTATTACCATGACCTTCTTTGGGTGGCCGTGAGGGCGGAATGAAGTGTTTAAGAAATGTGAAGCTCTGAGAGCTTGTGTCAGAGAGCAGAAGCTGTAAGAGAGAAGTCAGGCTTGCTCCCTCCTTCGTTTCTCGAATTGTGTTGTAATTTATAGATGAAGATGGATGACTTTTGCAGCTGGTATAAGTCCATTATATGCTAAGATATATTTATTTAATGATCAAAAGTGGAGTAGGATAATCATGTTTAGGGAAAGTGGGAATCGGTTGGTAAAGGTTTGGCTTTATGCGTGAATCAAGTGGAATAAGATTTTTATTGGGCTTTCTCTTGGGCTTTCATCTATGTCTATGGGCTTAGTCTTTATTTTCGGGCTTTGTATACTATTTGGGTTTTAAGGTAAAAGACGGTTTTATCCTTGACCCAATTTTGGTCCAAACAGTTTGTCCCTTACTCTCTAAGTCAAAAAGTTTTTGTCTTAGAGAGTATATACGTTTACGTCATATGACATTGATCATAAAAGCATGTGATAAGAATGTATCACCTTTTGCCAAATGTCGTACCAAAATATATACAAAAACGTGGGTTTCTGTTTGCATGCATCTGAGGAAGTTTTTTTAGCTTCTTGACTTATCTAGGGTCATGGAGTACGTGTCTTTGACCGAACTGAAATAGAGTTTCAGGAGTTCATGAGTCCAGGGGAATGTTCCTTGTCGACTGAACCAAACGGTAGTTCAGGAGTATGCTTTGACTCGACATGAGTCCAGGGGAATGTCCCTTGTCGACTGAACCAAACGGTGGTTCAGGAGTTTACTTGACTCGACATGAGTCCAGGGGAATGTCCCTTGTCGACTGAACCAAACGGTGGTTCAGGAGTTTACTTGACTCGACATGAGTCCAGGGGAATGTCCCTTGTCGACTGAACCAAACGGTGGTTCAGGAGTTTACTTGACTCGACATGAGTCCAGGGGAATGTCCCTTGTCGACTGAACCAAACGGTGGTTCAGGAGTTTACCTGACTCGACATGAGTCCAGGGGAATGTCCCTTGTCGACTGAACCAAACGGTGGTTCAGGAGTTTACCTGACTCGACATGAGTCCAGGGGAATGTCCCTTGTCGACTGAACCAAACGGTGGTTCAGGAGTTTTACTTGACTCGACATGAGTCAGGGGAATGTCCCTTGTCGACTGAACCAAACGGTGGTTCAGGAGTTTTACTTGACTCGACATGAGTCAGGGGAATGTCCCTTGTCGACTGAACCAAACAGTGGTTCAGGAGTTTACCTGACTCGACATGAGTCCAGGGGAATGTCCCTTGTCGACTGAACCGAATGTAGGTTCAGGAGTTTACTTGACTCGACATGAGTCCAGGGGAATGTCCCTTGTCGACTGAACCAAACGGTGGTTCAGGAGTTTACCTGACTCGACATGAGTCCAGGGGAATGTCCCTTGTCGACTGAACCAAATGGTGGTTCAGGAGTTTACTTGACTCGACATGAGTCCATGGGAATGTCCCTTGTCGACTGAACCAAACGGTGGTTCAGGAGTTTACCTGACTCGACATGAGTCCAGGGGAATGTCCCTTGTCGACTGAACCAAACGGTGGTTCAGGAGTTTACCTGACTCGACATGAGTCCAGGGGAATGTCCCTTGTCGACTGAACCAAATGGTGGTTCAGGAGTTTTACTTGACTCGACATGAGTCAGGGGAATATCCCTTGTCGAATGAACCAAACGGTGGTTCAGGAGTTTTACTTGACTCGACATGAGTCAGGGGAATGTCCCTTGTCGACTGAACCAAACGGTGGTTCAGGAGTTTACCTGACTCGACATGAGTCCAGGGGAATGTCCCTTGTCGACTGAACCGAATGTAAGTTCAGGAGTTTTACTTGACTCGACATGAGTCAGGGGAATGTCCCTTGGTCAACTGAACCGAATGTATGTTCAGGAGTTACACTTGACTCGACAAGAGTCATGGGGAATTGTCCCTAGTCGACTGAACCATAAGACGAAGGTCAGGATAATCTCCATACTACTGGCCAAGGACCAGAGGAGTCTTCAAATTTTTATAGACCAGATGAAGGTCATATGTTGACTCTTTATGATCCATGGGGGATGTCCCCAGTCGACTGATCCAGATGAATGTCAGGATAATCAATTGACTCTTTATGAGCCATGGGAGATGTCCCCAGTCGAATGAACCAGATGAAGGTCAGGATAATCCCCATACTACGGGTCAAAGGACCAGGGGAATCTACAATGTCGTCTGACCAGATGAAGGCCAGGTCTTCAACTTGACTCTACATGAGCCAATGGGGGATGTCCCCAGTCGACTGAACCAGATGAAGGTCAGGATAATCCCCATACTACGGGTCAAAGGACCAGGGGAATCTACAATGTCGTCTGAACAGATGAAGGCCAGGTATTCAACTTGACTCTACATGAGCCAATTGGGGATGTCCCCAGTTGAATGAACCAGATGAAGGTTCAATCTACATACTCCACTATACCTAATGAAGGTACATGAGAGTCTACTCCTCCTGACCCGATAAAGGTCCAAGAGAAATTTTCATTCTACTATACTTGAAGAAGGTACATCAGAGTCTATACTCCACATGACCCAATGAAGGTCCAAGAAAATTACACACTCCACTATACCTGATGAAGGTACGTGGGAGTCCACACACTCCATTATACCTGATGTAGGTACATGGGAATCTACATACTCCATGCATAATGAAGATCCATGAGGGTCTTCATTCCTCACTCTACAGGATCTAACATGAGTCAATGAGGATTTTTACACTACTAGACTTGAAGAAGTTCTATGAGAGTCTTTCCTTCGCATACTACTAGTTCTGATGAAGGTCCATGATACTACTGTCGAATAAACTATCAAATGGACCAGAGAAAGTCCATAAGGCACAGTCGAATGAACCTAATGAAATATCTATGTGAATCTTCATACTACAAGACCTGATGAAGGTCACGAGACTACTGTCGAATGAACTTGTCGAATGGACTTGATGAAAGTCTAAAGAATGAAATTACTTATTCTCTTGATGAGGATTTATGAGACTACGGTCGAATGGATTTTATGAAAGTCCAAAGAATTCATCACTCACTCTCCTAGACCTGATGAAGGTCCATGAGACTATGGTAGAATGAACTTGTCGAATATCTGTCAAGGTTATCACTCTTCATACTTCTACAATACTACTGTCGAATGAAGTTTGATTAAAGCCATCAATGTCACCTCCATTCTACGAGACTACGGACGAATGGACTTGATGGAAGTCCAAGGAGGTCATTACTCACTATCATAGACCTGATGAAGGTCCATGAGACACGGTCGAATGAACTTGAAAAATATCTATCAAGGTCATCACTCTTCATACTTCTACGATACTACCGTCGACTGGACTCATCGAATGGAATTGATGGAATTCCAAGGAAGTCATTACTCAATATACTAGACCTGAAGAAGGTCTACGATGCTACAATTGAATGAACTTGATGAAAGTAATTACTTTTCTCTCTTCTGTGAGACTACTGTCGACTGGACTTGTCGAATGGAGTTGAGGAAGGTCCACGAAGCTACGATCGAATGAGCCTGATGATTATCTATGAGAATCTTCATTCTACTATACCTGATGAAGGTCCAAGAAGCTATGGTCGACTGAACTTGATGTAAGTCCAAGTGAATCTTCATTCTACCTCTCCATGAGACTACGGTTGAATGAACCTGTAGTATGGACTTGATAAATGTCTATCAAGGTCATCACTTACTATACTAGACCTGAAGAAGGTCTAGGATGCTATAATGAAATGAACTTGATGAAAGTCATCACTCATCACTCTTCTATGAGACTAATGTCGACTGGACTTGTCGAATGGACTTGATGAAGGGTGTTCTCCAATGCTTTCTAGAGTTTATGGAAATCCATCCATATAGTCTAGAGGATGATAATCTCCATACGTAGTGTGGAGCTGATTATCCTCATACGTAGTATGGAAGAGATGAAGGCTTATCAATGTGATTACTAATTATACAATACTTGAATAACGTCATTGATACTACAATAGAATTAACTTTGATGAAAGTCATATATAATTTCCATACTACCTAAAGGTTGGTCTATTGGATCTAAAAGAGATCTAAGGGGGTTCTTCATTCTACTAGGCATATAAAAGATTCCCTATGAAGTATGGAGTTGGCAATATTAAATCAAAGTAGCATGGAGATGATGACTAACCTTTGACTTAGTCTGGAGGAGTTGATAATCATTCCAAGTAGTCTAGGAGAGATGGGAGTTTTCCATGTAGCCTGAAGTTGATAGCCATCCACCTTCTTGTGTGTTGTTTAATGCCACAACTACTTGATGCCAGCCTACATCCTGATAAATGATATACATCCATGTATGCGGTGTCGAATGGTGCCTCAGCCAAACATTCTTTGTATCATGTCGAATGTGACATTTAACCAATACTGGACATATGTGCTTGTTGTGTCAAATTGAGCCTCTGTCAATCATTCTGTGCTCCATGTCGAATGAGCGTAAGTTATATATTGATGCCCTTTTGTCTGTCGTTTGATCTCGTTTTGGGCTATTTGGCATTGATGGGCTGGTCCAAATGGGTTTATTTTTCCATGGGCTGTTGGTTTTTGAATCTTCTTCATCCTGATCTTGCGTGAGCTCATTCACGTGGCTCAGGTTTGATCGATGTAGGATGAACGCATGGTTCCTCATGGGCTGAGAGTTTGCAAATGGGCTAGCAATGTTTTTTTTAATGCTGTATGCTAGCTTGGTTTTGCCTGGACCTGTTATGAGGGCTGTTTTTTGTTAATAACAAGGGCAAGCTTTGAAATATGGGTTGTTTTTCCTTATTATGGCTTTGATTGGGCCATGAAGTATTATAGTTGTAATTTGGGTTATAGTGCCAATGGGCTGACTTCAATAGGCGACTATTCTTTGTTGGGTGGAGCATGGCACATGCAATGGAGTTCTTTGTCCAAATTGGTGAATGGGCCATTACTTGTTTGCCCCAGTTCAATCTACAAGAGTCTACTGGATAGACATCACTTGTATCCTTTTGCCAGCGTCCACACCATAATATACTCAATTCATTTATGGGTCCCACTGTCGCATGAACATCCTCCATGAACCGACATTCATTGTTCAATAAAAAAAAGTCTTCATTTTAGATAAACATAGCGTGTGGCAGCTTTAAAACTGCCAAGTGGTAGCTTCTCGTGGAGTGGAGACTCTATTTTTATATGAGAGGCTATGGGTTTTTTGTAGTGTGGTAGTGTGGGGAAAATGTGGTGTGGCAATTTATGCCAGCTACTTGTTTGCAGGCTTTTGTTTTTGCATGGGTAGCATGGCTCCAAGTGTCACAACTACATAATTATAGGCCCCTGCAACTTCCAAATAATAATCATAGTTGAATAAATCTCTTCCACCACACGACGAGTTGAAACTGCTCTTCAACTACATATATTTATTATGTCGACTGGGTTGGATTTCATTCAAATATTATGGGTAATATCGTGGATTCTTCATGGGGTTTTAAGGCTGCTTGCGTGATGGACTTGGCTCGGGCCTTTTGGCGCTTATGGTTTCTTGAGCCAATTTGGCAGTGGGCTACGTGGCTTTTTATCTCAACATGTAAAATTTGCATGAGAGTTTCATGAACCTGATGAAGGTCCATGAGAGTTTCCACTCTACAAGACCTTAAGGAGGTCTATGAGTGTATTGTCGACTGAAAAAGATAACTAACATTTTATATAGTATGGAGGAGATGACAAGCCTTTCATGTCGTCTAAAGAAGAGATAGAAATCCTTCTAATGTCGTCTGAAGTAGATGACAGTGAGACTCCTTACATGTCATATAGAGAAAATTGAGATTCATCCATGTCGTCTAGTCTGGAGGAGACAATCGTTTTCCATGTCGTATGGAAAAGATGGTCACCTGATGGTGGTTTTTCACTGGCCATACTGTTGATTGCTTTTAAGAGATTGGCTTGATAAGATAGTTGGGATGACTTGTAGTCTCGCGTCTGATTGAAGAAAGAATAATGTTCCAGATACTAATGGAGATTGGTACTGGAATTTACATGCCTCAATTTTCATCTTCCATTGATCATATTTTTTTTTGTAGAGTGGCTAGTTGTGCCATCATAGGGTCTGGTGTCTGTCTGTTGCATGAAGCTACAGATAGTTATGCTTGTAAGGATTGTAGACTGAGTGGTCTTTGCTTGCTATGAATCGCTAAGGCCCCACGGTGGGCGCCAAATTGTGGATGCTGGAATTCGGCCGAGGTCCACAATCAGAATTTGTAAATTGGGGGCATTAGCGATCCTGCAAGACAAAGTAGAATGAGCGGGAATAGACTACCCACCGGTGTGGTGGGTGCCGGGGGCACTCCGACGCTCAAGTCAGTAGTATGAAATGAGCAGTAAATGTGTAAAATGTGAAAGCAAAGCTTACTATTACCATGACCTTCTTTGGGTGGCCGTGAGGGCGGAATGAAGTGTTTAAGAAATGTGAAGCTCTGAGAGCTTGTGTCAGAGAGCAGAAGCTGTAAGAGAGAAGTCAGGCTTGCTCCCTCCTTCGTTTCTCGAATTGTGTTGTAATTTATAGATGAAGATGGATGACTTTTGCAGCTGGCATAAGTCCATTATATGCTAAGATATATTTATTTAATGATCAAAAGTGGAGTAGGATAATCATGTTTAGGGAAAGTGGGAATCGGTTGGTAAAGGTTTGGCTTTATGCGTGAATCAAGTGGAATAAGATTTTTATTGGGCTTTCTCTTGGGCTTTCATCTATGTCTATGGGCTTAGTCTTTATTTTCGGGCTTTGTATACTATTTGGGTTTTAAGGTAAAAGACGGTTTTATCCTTGACCCAATTTTGGTCCAAACAACTGCTGAATCATCTGAATGCATGTTTTAATTTCACCAGCATTTACTGGTAAGGGAGGAAGTGCAATACATGAAATGAGTCTGTCAATCACCGGAATGTTCTGTCTCGAATGGGAATTGGTTGTGCAACCTCTAAAGGTTCAGGTTCCATGTTGACTAAAGCTTCTTGGCCTTCTCGATTTTCCTTTCTCAACTGTCTGATGGTTCTTTCAATTTCTAGGTCAAGCGGTCGGAGTTCAAAGCTTCTGGTTCGTCTCATGAAGTTTCTGAGAACCTGAAACACAAGAAAACAAAAACAATAAGTAAAAAGAAATTAGATACAAGTAAAGGTATCTAAAACTAAACTAACTAATAGTGAAAGATAAATAAGTCCCCAGCAACGGTGCCAAAAACTTGACCGGCGTAAACACACACGTATAACGCAAGCATACGTATCGTTCAAGTAGTATAAAAATATCGATCCTATGAGGACTTAATTCCTACCGTTGTTATTAATTGTTGAATCTATTTATTTACAAATATCTAATTATAGGGAGAAGAGAATGATTGTTTGATTGGTTGGTTGAATGTGTTTTCCTTAATTAAAATAAATAAAATAAACAAAAGAAAATACTAAGGAAAATAACAAAAGATTCAAAGATCTATGGTGGTGAATCTTTCTAATATCTTTTAAAAGATGAAGTGATTATTTTATATTTGTGTAATAAATCGATTTACTAACCTGGAACATGAAATTATGCGAAAGCCTCTGTCGAGGGTCAGACGCAAATACCCAGTTTAACCCAATTGAACCATATGTCTATGTCAACCAAATTACCTGGATTCATTAAGTTTAAGTTCCAATTATGGCTACCTCCGCCCGACAGGTATATGTCTATCCTGTAAGGAAATCTATTAAAAGGTTATCTATCCTCAAGGAAGATCGTGGGCTATTAAGTCTAAGGCTTAAACCTAAAATTCCTTTGTCAAGTTTATTTTAGATTTACCACATCAATCTTATTGGTGATCAGACAACAAGAAGCATTAAGCTTAAGACTTAATAAGTAAACCTTTAAATTACCCAAACTATAAAATAACCCATTATAAACCGGTGATATTAGAATTCATCACAACCCCAGATAATTAACACATAACTAGGGCTAGTAAAAACTTAAAAGTAAAAGACATAAAGTAAAAATGCTGAAAAGTATTGCGGTAAAGTAAAAGCTGAAAAGTAAATTACAATAAAATATAATGCTAAGGTAAAATGATCAACTTTTACTAATTACTATTTAGTTATCTCCCTTAATATAATATATTAACTTGTTATTATTTTACCAACCGTCCATATAGAGGGTAACCTGATAAAGTCAAATTAAGTCCAACCAGCCATGAAGGCGGAACCAAAATAACCTGCCATATAGGCGGTAAGAAAATTTAATTACCAACCGACCAAACTGGCGGTATCCTTGATTAGTCAGGTTTAACCAGATTAAAATGAATTACCAACCGACCAATCTGGCGGTATCCTTTTTAAGTCAAATTTTAAATAGTGATTATATTATATTTAAGGGAGATTAATCTAAATAGCAATAGTAAAAGAATTACCTTTCACCCTAGCAGGGTGAAGTTATCTCCTCATGGTGAATAGTAAAAACTGTAAAAAGTAAATAAAGTAAATTACTATTATTACAGAGCGTAATTAAAATTATTACAAAACTAAAAATTAAAAGAAACTAGATAGAAAACTCCCTATTTACATCAGAGAATTCAGAGAGAATGGTACATTTGAAACAGAAATCTCGAGCTCAATTTATAGGCGCGGATAGGACTCCAGCGTCGCGACGCCAGCGCTTTATGGCGTGGCATGCTGAGGTGATGACACGTGGTGATTTTGGATAATGAGATAAGGCGACACGTGACGAGGCAACTAACAACTCAATTATTGCGACACATGGCGGCTTCTGATTCGTCGGCTCAAATTCTTATCCGCCACCATGTCGATTTCAAATAAGTGAGTCAATAATAGATGCTGACGTGGCGACACGTGGCGAAAGGGACTGTCGGCACCATAGAATTGCGACATGTGGCACGCTGTGATTGGTTGATGATGACATGGCGATGATGTGGCACGTTGACTCGGTCAACTGGTGATATGGATGATGACATGGCAGACACGTGGAGTGACACGTGGCGATGGCGACTGTAGGAACCGTAAGATGATGACACGTGGCACGGCGCACGTTAGCAGATCAGCTATGATGGTGACACGTGGCACGGCGCATGTTAGCAAAGTCAAACTTTTCTCACATTCTGACTTGTCGATCCGACGCACGTTAGCACTGTTTGGTGTACGTTAGGCATCGCAACGCCATAGGCTTGCGCGTCGCGACGTGCGAAATGACCATTTTGCCATTTTCATCCAATTTTCACTGTTTTGGCCCAAATCACCTCCAGAGAGTCCTAAAACTTTATTTATCTACAAAATAAACACAAAACACATCAAAATATTCACAAAACTCAAGAAAATATACAAAATATTAGGTCAAATGAGTGGGAAATAGTGATATATTACCACTCATCATCTACATAATACTCCTCCCCACACCTTACTTTAGTTTATCTCTAATCCATTGTATTGGACGTCTGTTTACTGAGCAGTTCTAATCTCATCCACCAGTATAGATCGGACCTGAATCTGTGCCAGCAATGTTCCTGTTCCTTGTTTGTTACTTGAAAGCTTACTCCATCTGAAATATATTTTTACATATGTCTAAATGGTTGCCACCTTTTAGTTGGCAGATGAGCTAAACTCCCCATAGATTTCCTACTTAAGGCATCAGCTACCACATTAGCCTTACCAGGATGATATTGAATTGACCAATCATAATCCTTCAATAACTCAATCCATCCCCTGCCTCAAATTAAGATCTTTTTTACTCATAATATACTTGAAACTTTTGTGGTCAGTAAAAATCTCAAACTTTTCACCATACAAGTAATGTCGACATATCTTCAATGAGAAAATTATTGCTGCCATCTCTAAGTTATGGGTGGGATAATTTTGTTCATAAGGTTTTAACTGCCTAGAAGCATAGGCAATAACTTTTCCTCTTTGCATCAACACACATCCCATTCCCACTCTAGAAGCATAACAGTACACCATAAACCCTTCTAATCTTGATGGTAAAGCTAGAACATGAGCGGTAGTCAACCATTATTTACGCTCCGGAAAACATCTCTCACATACATCTGACCACACATACTTTACATTTTTCTGCGTCAATCGAGTTAACGGAGCAGCTATTCTAGAAAAGTTTTCCACGAATCTCCAGTAGTATCCTGCTAACCTCAAGAAACTACGAATCTCTGTCACACTGGTAGGCCTGTGCCACTTTTAATTAGTTTCAATTTTCTGGGAATCTACACCAATTCCTTCTTTTGAAACCACATGCCCTAGAAATGCCACTCTGGACAACCAAAACTCACACTTAGAGAACTTAGCAAACAACTTGTGCTCTATTTATGTCTGTAGCACCTGATGCATGTGTTCCGCGTGTTCCTGCTCACTATATGAATACACCATGATATCATCAATGAAAATTATCACAAATCGATCCAAAAAGGGCCTAAATACCTTATTCATCAAATCCATAAAAGCTGCAGGGGCATTAGTCAAGCCAAACGACATTACCAAGAACTCGTAATGTCTATATCTAGTCCGAAAAGCTGTCTTCGGTACATCACTTTCCCTAATCCTCAACTGATGATATCCCGACTGAAGATCTATTTTTGAGGAACATTGTGCTCCCTAAAGTTGATCAAACAAATCATCAATCCTCGGTAGTGGGTATTTATTCTTAATTGTCACCTTATTTAACTGTCGATAATCTGTACACAACTGAAATGTCCCATCTTTCTTCTTTACAAATAACATTAGGGCTCCCCACGGAGACACGTTGGGGCGAATGAAACCCTTATCTAACAAGTCTTGCAATTGTATCTTCAATTCCGTAAGTTCTGCAGGAGCCATTCTATACGGAGGAACTAATATGGGTTGCGTGCCAGGAATTATATCTATGCAGAATTCAATCTCTCTATCTTGTGGTAATCCTGGTAACTCTTCTAAGAATACATCAAGATACTCATTTACCACTGGAATTTGATCAATACTCTTTTCTCCCGCTCTACTATCTATCACAAAAGCTAGGTATCCCACATTCTTCTTGTGAGGAAGCTTGTATGATTGCATTACCAATATCAAATAAGGGATACCACACTCATATCTCCCTAATAAACACTAATTGGCCAATCAGGGGGTATGCAAAGTGACAATCTTCTTCCGCCAATCAACCACTACATTATATGCAGCTAACCAATCCACCAGAATTACATCAAACCCTAATATGCCTAACACCACCAAATCAACATAATACGAATGCCCATCAATCTCAACTAGGCAAGCCTTCACTCTCTGTGTAACCTCTATAGGCTCTCCTACTGGTGTAGTTATAACGAGGTGAATCTAATGTCTTTGTATCTCTACCCAGTTAAGTCACAAAATATGGTGATATAAATGAATGAGTAGGTCCTGAATAAAAAAAATACTCTGGCATTTACTGAACCAACTGGCAATGTACCTGTAACAACGGTATTAGATGCATGTGCATCATGTGGTGTGAGGGTATAAACTCCACCCTGAGCCCTGCTAGTGGAGGCATGTCCTCGATCACCCATTGGTTGTCCTCTACCACCTGTCACATGTCCCATCACTACTGATCTATGTTCTCCTCCCATATTCCTATTTTACTGAGGTTGGGGCGCTGACGAAGTAGCACGGAAAAATGCCAATTGCTCTGCGGGTACTGAGCAATCCCTCTTTAGATGACTCATACATCCACATCGATAATAATTCCTACTAACAAATCGACAAGCTCCTGAATGAGGTCACCCACAGGTCACACATGGTAGGGTATCTCGCCCTGACTGGGCTACCGATGGTGAAGAAAATGTACGGGACGCAATACTTTGAATAAGTCTACGGCCAGAGTCTCCACGCATTAGTCCTATATCACATCGTACAAGGGGAGGGGTGGATGTCTATGGCCGTCTACCCTGACCACTCTGCTGTGGTCTAGTTCTTTCTTCTGATCTCAGCCACTTCCGGGATTTTCTCTCAGCCTGTCTCTACCTAACCCGAGCCTCAAACCTGAGAGCATCATCTAAAGCTTGTGTATATATAGTAGTCTTCTTAAGATGAATAGATCGAAATAGGTAATCCCAAAGTCCATCTATAAACCATTTCACCTTCATTTCTTCAGTAAAGATCAAATGTGGGGCATATCGGGGAGTCGGGTAAACTGTATGTCATACTCTGAAATAGTCATATGTTCTCCCTGGACCAACTACTCAAACTCTCGAGCTCTAGCATCTCTAATGCTCTGAGGCAAAAACCTGTTCAAAATGATGTACTAAATTCAACCCAAGTCATAGGAGGGGCATCATGTTGCCGGTTACCTCGAAAAGCCATAAACTAAGTATTAGTGACATCCCTCAACTGAAAACTAACCAATTCCACCGCTCTCTCTGTTGAACACCCCAAGGTTAAACATATACGATATGATTCCTCAATAAATCTATAAGGGTCGGTGTAGGCACTGCATCTTTGCATATAAGTCTCTATGATGAGTCTCATTTGGAGACACTACCTTTTAAGTCGCGGAAGTCGCGGGAAACGGACGTCGGAAGGGAAAAGTCATAAATTGGGATTTTTGTTGGATTTAGTTCGCTTGTTTAGCTTCGGGCTTGCTTGTTGGACCTCCGTTTTAAAACACATTTAGCCCAAAACCCCGCAAACAATTTAACATTGGCCCAAAACCCCCGCAAACCATTTAATCTTGGCCTAAGACCCTTGAAATACACATCAAGCCCACACGCCCACCTAGCCACAAAGCCAAGCACACACGCCCAAGCCCTTAAAACACATCCAAAAATACAAAATCACATATTTAACACATGGGAAATTAAAACAAATCAAATAAAATCTAAATAATTACATACCTAATTAAAGTAAACCAAATATATGACCTTCCAAAACAAGCCAAATCTTGTCCCTAATTAAAAAGATGTTTTCATTATGAAATACTAATTAAAAGATATCACCTTTATTAGAAAATCTCATTCCTTTTCAAACAAGGATTCACTCTAGCCTTTGTCTATAAAAGAGAAACAAAACCAACCCTCACCTCTCCTAGACCTCACGCCCAAGACAAGAACAACCAGCAAAATAATTATCTTCTCCTCCTCCCTCTAGCAACCGAATACTCATCCCCCTAAACATCCTCCATTGCGCAACACATCACCACCAAAACCCACTGCCTTGACGCAATATTCACCCTCAAAACTACCCTTCACTGCACGCATAAACTGACCAGAAAATTCCCCTACATTCATGCCTAAAACAGCAACACAATAGCCCCAAACTGCACGCACAAACCACACCAAAAACTGCCAGTCATTACCAAATTCTGACCACCGAAAATCACCTCCAAAATAGCCCTGCATTATCGAAAAATAGCCCCCTGAAACTGCCATGTAATCACCAAAAAATCACCCCTAAATAGCAGCCCAAATACCCTCAAACAGTGGCCTAAATCACCGAAAATAGTAGCCAAAAACTACACTTTAAAACCCTTAAATTACCACATAAAACAGCAGCCTTAAACCCTTAAAAAAACAGCAAAAATAGTCCTTTACTTACCGAAAATAGTGACCAGAAATACAGTGAAAATAGCAACGAAACAGAGTGAAAATAGTAGCCTGAGCAGTGAAACATCGGGGAAAGACGTGAACCAGCAAACCAGAAGAGTTGCGGAGTGTTAGCTCTTCTGACGGCCTTGTACTGCGCTTCCAAGAGTCGACATAAAAGGTAAGACCTGAGGGCACCTTTCTTATTTATCCTTATTCATATTTTAATAATCTATTGAATTTTCTTCGCAAGAGAGTCGTTGATTAATGTGTGTTGTGACCCTTGAATGAATGGAAAATGTGCTGTCTCTTATGGTATATAGGATGGAAACCCAAACGTAAATTCTGTAGCCGAATCCGAATGGACGGTAGTGCGGTCTGTAATGGGGATACAACTCCACGTACCACTTGAGCAAACAGCACATCTTTATTTTATCTTGTTTGTTTATGATTCGTATTTTATATTCCGTCTTTTACTTTCTGCACGTTACTTTCTTGTGTATTGATGATATAGTACGCATGGGCTTAGTATGTTGGTCTAAAGGTTCTCTATTTGAGGGAAGAAAAGTCTAAAAGGCGACCTTTATGACAATATTTTGCCACGCCGGACGAAGTATGTTTGGTTGAATGTGAGATATGTTCAATCGAGTATATGAGGTCCTATATTGTTGTCTTTATTTTATATGCATTGTAATATAATGCCCATGGGCTAGCTAGGGTGGATTAAAGGTCCTCTATTTGAGGGAAATGCCTAAAGGCTACCTTTACCACGATGTTTTGCCGCGCTAGACGAAGTATGTTTGATTGAATGTGAGATAAGTTTAATCGGATATACGGAGTTCCACATTATTGTCTCATTCATTTGTATGCATTGTAATATAATACGCATGGGCTAACTATGGTGGATTAAAGGTCCTCTATTCGAGGGAAAAGCTAAAGGCTACCTTTACACATGCTTTTACACATGTTGTACCGCGTCTTTTGTTATGTCATTGACCTTTTGCATATCATTGCTCTATTTACGCATGTATTGCATTCTAGTGCGCATGGGCTAACTAGGGTGGATTAAAGGTCCTATATTCAAGGGAAAATGCCTAAAGATAACCTTTACCATGATGTTTTGCCGCGCGGATGAGGTACACCTAGTTGAATGAGAATGAGTTCAATCGGGCGCACGGGGTCCTACATTATGCATTTGCTTATCTATGTATGTGTTTGCGTCGTCTATCATTCATCAGGTCTTGTCCCGTTCGAATGCATTCTCGAACGTTATACGAACGCGAACCTTCTATTTACCGTTCAAACGCGTTTACGAACGCTACTCGAACGCGCACGCGTTTTGTTTTATCATGCATCAGGTCTTGTCCCATTCGAACGCATTCTCGAACGTTATACGAACGCGAACCTTCTGTTTACCGTTCGAACATGTTTATGAATGCTACTCGAACGCTCATACGTTTTGTTTTATCATGCATCAGGTCTTATCCCATTTGAACGCGTTCTCGAACGCTATACGAACGCAAACCTTCTGTTTACCGTTCGAACATATTTTCAAATGCTGCAAGAATGCATATACAGTGAACCGATTCCTTTTCATCACATTTCATGCATGATTGCTTCTTGGGTGATTTCTCTTGCGTTATGTAATTAATCATATCATTCCATTATTGACACTTTTACTGTTGTCATTTATTTGTATTCCTGCATTTATCTATTTGATATGTTCGTGAGATTGTGTTCAAGCATGATTAGGTCGTTAGTATGTTACTTGTTTCTTAAAGCATGATTAGGTCGTTAGGATGTTACTTGTTTCTTAAGCATGATTTAGTCATTAGTACGTTATTCCTCTATGCATGATTTGGTTATCTTCTTTCGCAGTAGGCGTTCAATTTACGTTTATGTTTAGGTTGTTATTTATTTTTCGTGTTTGATGATTCAACATGTTCATGAGATTATTGTGTGATATCGTATGTTTGCCGTTATGATGATTTATTTTATACATGCGAACTTAGGAATAGATTATCCTTGGAAATATATGTTGCTTAGGCTTGATTAGATTATTGCACAAATCATATCATTACAAGTGGCATAAGTAAGTGACCATTCTGAACCCAACGGTTTGAGGTCTTCCATTGCGAGGGGTGAGTGCGGCCTTAAATCATTTTCCCGGTTCACACCGGGTGGCGACTCCATGTTATTTCTCCGGTATAGTTCCCCTGCGGGCTACTATGTACTCCCTACCGGGCCGCGAGCCCGGAACAACGTCGTCAACATCTGTGTCCTACAGTCGGGGGAAGAATCTACTCCCGAAAATATGAGTGGACAAAGTTTCTGAAAATCATGCAAGGAAACCGACAGCTCATGTCACTGAATCACCTAAGTTGTCACTAGAATAGGTTCCTGAGAAGGTCCTGTCTGAGGAGTTATAATATCTGGTATCACTGGGGGAACTACAGTCTGGTGAGCCAAATGAGGTTCTGGTGGTGGTGGTGGAATAGGAATTGCAGGTTCTGCAGCTCTTGGCCCTGGGCCTGGTGGCTGCTGCTGTCACGTAGCTAACTGTGCAAGGGTTGCTAAGGCACGCTGAAGCTGCTGAAATCCCGCAGCTAACTATTCATTATCCTGAACTACCGATCCTGCCTCATATGCTCTCATAACTCCCTCCGGTATCAATTCCTCTCTCTGTCCCCTTTTCTACATCATGGGGAGGTGCCACTGATCCATGGTATGGGTTTACATCCTGAGGTGCCCTATTACATTTGAGTCTACCTCTGCCTCTGGTTCTAGGTAGCATGATATCTGGGAGATAAAGAAAGAAAATAGTTAATTGAATTCAAAATGAGTTATAATCAATCAGAATGAGATATACCTCGGAACAGAAGACCAGAGAAGAAACCTTTTATATACTAGTACCCCGGGTATACTACATATATAAGACACTGATAATCTCCCACCGCAGTCAGTGACTCCCAAAATCATGTTATGATACCAACTTTGTAACATCCTCAATCCGGGAATTTTACCGACAGATGACAGATTTCCACTGTCACCTAAGCCTCTGACTGAAACCAGAAATCAACCATACATTGAAACATTTTCTCATCAAATAGAATAACTGTGTGAAACATTAAACGTGACACGTACATAACTCAGATGTGATACAACCACACATATATACATAGGTTATATATCACAAAGACTCAAAAGAAACTACATTCTATATGAATGTAGACACAACATGATGAACTCATATAACTAGTGACTGCAGTGCTGCTCCTGTCCCGGATCCATGTCTCCCAAAACATTGCATTGGCTCACCAATAGAATAGTCCTGTAAAATCTGGAGAGTGGGGGTGAGTCCTAAAGAACTCAGTGAGTGGAGCTATAAAACTAGAAAACAAACAGTTTTAGAAATACTCATATTCAATGCAATAACTTTCAGAATTCTTAAATCATAAACTAGAGTTTTCCCTTTCAAAAACTTGTGAAAATCGATTAAGAAAACATCAGTATCATCATCAGAAATATCATCGGTCAATCTGTACATAATCATGTGGCCTTGGGGCGTTGTACGCACAGGCCCACAAGCCACTAAACCAGACAACAATGGTGCTATTAGTGCCACCAACCTGTCTTTGAAATATCCGGGTCTAGCGGCCTCGCTATCCCACTAGCCCAATACCCAGGATCTATAGGCATTTGTCATCTCGAGTCATGTATGTTAGGTTTGGTGCTCATAGTGCCAATCCGGATCGTATTTATGTTCGATTCATAATTATGAACAATTCATTTTTCCATAATATTACTTATTTAATGGTAGTACCTCTTGTCTTTTATACAAATATTCGATCTAATTACGATTAGATATCTAATTATGATTAGATTGAAACTAAATCTGATTTAGTGATACGTGTATATTAGACAAAGTCCCTAGGATTTAAAATGTAGTGCGCAGTTACAACGTAGTTTGTAATTATCATTGGGAAGCATCACTATAAGTTGTATATCCTTAAATAAAGTTCCTGGTCAAGATTTATTAACATGGGTCGGTTAGTAAAATCCGCTGAGACCAGTACATGTTGTATATTGTGATTTGGTCTGATGGTTTATCCCAATGAACCATGAGTCTCGGGAGACTCGTATAGACATGTAGCTGTTTATTTGATAAACACTGAACGACTAACTGAAGATTTCCTAATAGATGGTACACCAACGTCAATAGGAATCTTCTCGAGTTGAGCGAGCATAGTGGTTCTTCGACTTGAGATACCACAGTGGATACCTTGATGGCAGTCACGTCACCGATCTATTTAGATCAGACCTCCACCTGCTCGTTGGGTGTGGACTGATGCTCATGATATCAAGTACGTATCAAGATAGGATCCGTCAGTCTTGTGTACAGGGCATAGGTATCCTACATGTGTTTGCGATCTAATAAATCCATGGTCGTGGTATAACTTCGGAAGCAAGTTCCGAGTGTTATTTAGAGATCGTAAATTTGAAAGTCGACTATATTATACCATAAGGATTTGACGTTCTTATATATATCACAGGTATAATATGGATAGCATGTGACATGGGGATTATACATATGCAATGACCTCGACTTGCATAGTTTAGCGAGATTATCTGTGGTCGTCAAAATTCATGAGTGGGTGAATTATGGACACGAAATTGGATTTCATGACGGATTAACCAAAACTTAGAGAGTCCCACAATATGAAGTGTACTCGTTGAGCACTTGGGCAACGCATTATGAATAATAAAGATTATTCATAATATTTCATCAGATTAAATGAGTTCATTCGAATCGTTTAATCGGTTAAATGAAAACACATGCTTTCAGGAATTTGGTCAATTAATAATTATTGTATATTTGTATTTGATACAAAATTTGATTGATACATATTAATTAATGTCAAATGAGACTTTGACACATGTCATTAATATATGTATTTGTTATTTAATGTAAACAAAAATACATATATAATAATAATTAAATGACATCTATATTTCATAATTGTTATGTTATATGGCTAATTATTATTGATACATGTGGCATGTTTTAATTAAACTTTAGGTGTGCAAATTTGATTTGCTAACACAAAGTTTGATTTTATTTAATTGGATTAAATTTGGAAAATGATCATAATACCCTCCCAAAGTCGGTCTTAATATTTTTTAAAGTACAAATTTTATTTTTGCTTCTAAGGGGAAGTCATGGCCGAATAAACACTCCAAATATCTCTCAAATTTAGCTTGATGATTCAAGGAAGAATAAAGTGAAAATTCAAGAAAAGCTTAAAGAAAAGTTGAAGATTAAGAGGTAATCTTTAATATTCTTAAGTTTAGGAAATTAGGTTCTTATTCTTGAATTACTATAATGGTTCTAGGGTTTACTTACTTCTTAGAATTTGGGGCTTTTAGATTTGGAGGATGGAATTGGAGGCTTATTGCATGTGTGAAGTTGATTTGAATGATATTTGTCAATTTGATCATTTGATGATATGTTGTCATTCTAGAGTGTTATGACCACTCTTATAATGCCTAGAATTGTTCTTGGGTGCTTCATTGGTGGTGACTTGGATTGGTGTTGTGATTAATTTGATTAATGTTGAAAAAGTTGGATTAAAGCATTAAAAATTGATTATTTTTATTACAAAATCATATCTAGAAAAACTGAAGAAAATAATATCATATGAATGTATTGGATGTGTTTTGGGTGTTGGAAAAATTTCCGGAAAATATTTCGGAGTTGAAATTAGCGAAAACGGTGAAAAACGGCGTTACCGAGTAACTTTTGAGCCAACCGAATGACGGCTACCCAAACAGTGAATTTCTCACTGTTCGGGCAACCCGTGAACTGCCCTAGTACTATTGGGGCTGACCTAGGCAGCCCTCATGTGCATTGGGTGGCCGGTTCGGTCAAAAACATGTTTTATGTCATTTTGCGGAAAAACATTTTCGTAAAAGTTTCGTGACGTTTCTTAGTTATTTATGTCGTTATTTGATATCGAATAAATATGTTCAGGTGAAATATGAATAAATTATTCATATTGGATATTGAATAATTTATTCGATAATTTAAAAAGAAAATTAAAATTACGATTTCACCCGAACCGCGAGCTTCCGCTGCGCCCGCACCAAAACCCCAACATTGTATCCCTTGTGCACACGTCTATATCTGGTATCTATACCGATACCCATCAATGCCATGTCCGTCAATTCCATATCTGTATCAAGTTATATCTGAGGTGGGTTTCCCCCATGCCTCCAAAATTATAAAATCATACGTTAAAATCATTTTCATCATGAAAATATTTATATGAAATCAAGCTTTATCAAAAGCTTAAATCACACGTCTCAACTCAAGAGAAATCAATATTTCAATTAAATTTAAATGAATTGAAAAATTATATCCAAAATCAGATTCAAAACTCTGAAATAAATACTCCACTCACAGTGTTAAGGTAAGTCGGGTGTGGTATGCGGTGTCAGTGACCTTCGAGTGGATTGTCGTTGATCTAATGCCAAAGAAACTGTTAGTTTTCCTTGTAATAAATGAGAAAAGTATATGCAATCAAAGGTCTATGTTCAGGTTTATGGTATGGCATATCATGTGGTTACACATCTATACAAAGCCCCTAGAGTGCCCTCAAACGTCTTAGGATCAATTTGGAATGGTTTTTAAACAAATCCTGGAACAGCGCCTTGCGTCGTGACGCAGTCCTTTGGGCGTCGCAACGCACATCCAAATTCTGGTAACCATTCTCTGTTTCACGCACGATCTTGGCGTCGCAACGCAGCCAGTTTCTAGGAGCCAGATTTTTTGTTTCACTTCATACACCATTTCCTCAACACCACACAAACTACAATCATAACAAATACACCACTTAGCATCAATTTCACTCTTTAACACCACCTCATAACTAAGTCATAACCATAATAAATATACAACATAACATCAATTACACCATCATACAACTATTTATAAACCCCAACTCAATTTCACATTTAGGGATTTCAAAAATTGGGGAATTCCACAAATCTCCAATTCTTTAACCTAAAACCATATATTTGATGAGTGGTAATTATATCATTATTTCCCACTCATTTAACCTAATATTTTGTATAGTTTCTTGATTTTTGTGAATATTTTGATGTGTTTTGTGTTATTTTGTAGATAAATAAAGTTTCAGGACTCTCTGGAGGTGATTTGGGGCCAAAATAGTGAAAAACAGACAAAATGGCATTTCTTAATTTTTTCGCGTCGCAACGCCTAAAGTTCGCCGGACAATGCTAACGTGCGCCGAGTCCACAAGTCAGAATCTGAGAAGTTTGACTTTGCTAACGTGCGTCGTGCCACGTGTCACCATCACAGCCGGTCTGCTAACGTGCGCCGTGCCACGTGTCATCATCCTACGGTGCCGAAAGTCACCATCGCCATGTGTCGCCACGTGTAACTCCACGTGTCTGCCATGTCATCGTCCACATCACCGGTTGACCGAGTAAAAGTGCCACGTGTCAGCCACGTCATCATCAGCCAATCACAGCGTGCCACATGTCGCAATTCTATGGTGCTGACAATCCCTTTCGCCACGTGTCGCCACATCAGCACCACATCAGCGCCACATCACTACCACGTCAGCGCCACGTCACTGCCATGTCAGCACAATTATTGAATTAATTATTCAGCAGATAGAGACACGTCACTGCCACGTCAGCACAATTATTCAGCAGATAAGGATCTGAACCGGCCAATCAAATAGCGACACGTCGCGACACAAGAACAAACTTGGCGTCGCGACGCGGGGACCTTATTGGGGCCTATAAATAGAGCTCAAATTTTCAGTTTCAGATGTACCTTCCTCTCTAATTTCTCTGATGTAAATAGGGAGTTTTCTATTTAGTTTCTTTTAAATTTTTGTTTTGTAATTAATTTTAATTACGTTCTGTAATAATAATAATTACTTTTTTTACTTTTACAGATTTTACTATTCAACCATGAGGAGGTAACTTCCCCATGCTATGGTGAAAGGTAATTCTTTTACTATTGCTATTTAGATTAATCTTCCTTAAATATAATATATTAACTATTTAAAATTTAACTTAAAAATGATACCGCCAGATTGGTCGGTTGGTAATTCATTTTAATCTAGTTTAAACCTGACTAATCAAGGATACCACTAGATTGGTCGGTTGGTAATTAAATTTTCTTACCGCCTATATGGCAGGTTTATTTTGGTTCCGCCTTTATGGCTGGTTGGACTTAATTTGACTTAATCAGGTTACCGCCTATATGGCTGGTTGGTAAATAATCACAAGTTAATATATTATATTAAGGGAGATATCTAATAGTAAATAGTAAAATTTGATCATTTTACCTTAGCATTTTATTTTATTGTAATTTACTTTTCAACTTTTACTTTACCGCAATTACTTTTCAGCATTTTTACTTTATGTCTTTTACTTTCAAGTTTTTATAGCCCTAGTTATGTTTGTAACTAAATTAGTTATCTGGTGTTGTGATGACTTTTAATATCACCGGTTTATAAGGGGTATTTTATAGTTTGGGTAATTTAAAGGTTTACTTATTAAGTCTTAAGCTTAATGCGTCTTGTTAATTGGCCACTAATAAGATTGATCTGGTAAATCTAAAATAAACTTGACAAAGGAATTTTAGGTTTCAGCCTTAGACTTAATAGCCCACGATCTTCCTTGAGGATAGATAACCCTTTAATAGATTTCCTTTCAAGATAGACATATACCTGTCGGGCGGGGGTAGCCATAATTGGAACTTAAACTTAATGAATCCAGATAATTTGGTTGACATAGACATATGGTTCAATTGAGTTAAACTGGGTATTTGCGTCTGACCATCGAAAGAGGCTTTCGCAAAATTTCGTGTTCCAGGTTAGTAAACCGATTTATTACACAAATATGAAATAACCACTTCATCTTTTAAAAGATATTAGAAAGATTCACAATCCTAGATAGTTTTTAATATTGAATTTTCTTAACCGACCTTCGTGTAATTTTATTTACTTGTTTTTAATTTAGAATCATCACCATTTCAAATCAATCAATCAACCTGTTAGATACTAGTAATCATTTGACCTCATAAAATTAATAGATTAGGTATTAAGTCATCATGGGATAGATACTTTTTATACTACTTGAACGATACGTGCGCTTGCGTTATACGTGTATGTTTACGCCGATCATGTTCTTGGCGCCGTTGTCGTGGACTTATTATCTTTCTCTATTAGTTTTAAGGTAGATACCTTAACTTGTATCTAATTTTCTTTTTTTTACTTGTGTTTTTTGTTTTCTGTGTGTCAGGTTCTCAGAAACTTCATGAGACGAACCAGAAGCTTCGAACTTCGACCGCTTGACCTGGAAATTGAAGGAACCATCAGACAGTTGAGAAGGGGAAAGACGAGAAGGCCAAAAAGCTTTGTCAATGCATGGAACCTGAACCTTTGGAGGTTGCACCACCAATTCCCATTCGAGACAGAACCATTCCGGTGGTTGACAGACTCATTTCATGTATTGTACTTCCTCCCTTACCAGCAAATGCGGGTGACATCAAAACATGCATTCAGATAATTCAGCAGTCAGTTCAGTTTGGGGGGAATGCAACTGAAGATCCTAATGCCCACATCAGCAACTTCCTGGAAGTTTGCGGCACTTTCAATTACAACCGAGAAGCCTGAAGAAGTAATGAGTCTGCGTGTTTTCCCATACTCCTTGAGGGACAGAGTTAAAGCTTGGCTACATTCACTACCATCAGGTTCCATCACAACTTGGAACACTTTAGCCGCCAAATTTCTTGCAAATTACTTTCCACCAGCCAGAACTGGAAAACTGAGGAATGATATCACATCCTTTGTACAACAAGACTCGGAAACTCTCTACGAAGCTTGGGAAAGGTACAAAGATTTGCTCCGGAAATGTCATCACCATGAGATTCCAAAATGGCTTCAAGTCCAAACATTCTATAATGGACTTTCTGGAATAATGAGAACCACAATCGATGTTGCTGCTGGAGGAGCTTAATGGCAAAAGAATAAGATCAAGCCTGGGACCTAATCGAAGAAATGGCCAACAATAATTCCTTATGGCCAACAGAAAGGAGCATGATCCAAATAATTGTAGGAATTTATGAAAACAGAGCCAATACAGCAGTCAACGCCAAGCTGGATCAGATATGTAAATTCATGGAGACTCTTACCACTGGATCCATAAGTTCACCATATGGAGGAGCACCAGAGCCAAACCACCTTGAAGAAACGGTGAATTATGTCAACAATTTCAACAGACAGGGGAACAATCCATATTCCAACACCTACAACCAATGGTGAGGAATCATCCCAATTTTTCATGGAGCAATAATTCATGGCAAAAGAATAATCCACCACTGGATTCCAACAGCAGAACTATCCACCACCTGGATTCCAGCAACAGAACAAAGGCCATGAGTAGGCAAATGAACCAGGAATAGCAGAAGTGTGTGGCTCAGTTAAAAAAGTATGACGCTATGTTTCAGAACCAATTTGCTTCCATCAAAGCATTGGAGAATCAAATCGGACAACTGGCTAATGCTCAGAGTTACAGACCGCCAGGGAATCTTCCAGTAACACAAAACAAAATCCAAGGAACCGAGGGAGGGAAGGAGCAATGTCAAGCCATTACTTTGAAAGCGGGTACTGAAATCAACAAAGATATTGGAATCAATGTATCCAAACAAGAAGTTCCAAAAGAAGCAGAGCAACGGATGGAGGAAAAAGAAGCAAAGGAAAAAGAACCAGAAAGAATCACTCCACCTCCACCTTTTCCACAGCGACTTCAGAAAAACAAACTGGACAAGCAGTTTGCTCGATTCCTAGAGGTGTTCAAAAAGCTACATATCAACATCCCATTCGCAGAAGCGTTGGAAGAAATGCCCAGGTATGTTAAATTCATGAAAGATATCCTTTCACGAAAACGGAGATTGGGAAACTACGAGACAATAGCATTGACGAAAGAATGCAGTGCCATTATTCAGAGGAAACTTCCCCCGAAGTTCAAAGATCCTGGCAGTTTCACAGTTCCATGCACCATTGGAGAACATTACATCGGTAAGGCTTTATGTGATTAGGAGCTAGTGTTAACTTGATGTCTTTTTATATTTACAAGAAACTGCAAATTGGGAAAGCAATGCCTACCTCAGTCTCGTTACAACTGGCTGATCGAACACTAGCATTTCCAAAAGGTGTTGTTGAAGATGTGCTGGTCAAAGTTGAAAAACTGATTCTCCAGCAGATTTCATCATCCTTGACATGGAAGAAGACAAAGAAATATCTATTATTCTTGGGAGACTATTCTTGGCTACAGGTAAAACTGTGATTGATGTGCAAAAAGGAGAACTGACCATGAAAGTGCAGGACCAAGAAGTACCTTTAATGTTTTCAAAGCCATGAAATTCCCGAGTGATGAAAAGAAGAAGAATGCTTCAGAGTTGATGTTGTTGATAGTATCGTTCATGATACTGAGCCAAATCCCACAGATACACTCGAAGCTTGCATCACCAACATGACTGACAGCGAGCTAGATGTTGAAATCCTGGAATGTATCAACTACCTTGACAAACCATTCCGATTCAAATCAACACCCAGTTGAAAGCTTGGAACTGCCAAAGAAAGATCGAATCAAGCCTTCGATTGAAGAACCACCACAGCTGGAGCTGAAGTTACTTCCGAGCCATCTCAGGTATGTATTTCTTAGAAACTCTTCTGAATTACCTGTTATTATTTCTTTTTCACTAAGATTAGAGCAGGAAGAAAAGTTACTAAGAGTATTACGAGAGCACAAAAGAGCCATTGGCTGGACTATAGCAGACATTCGAGGCATTAGTCCATCATTTTGCATGCACAAGATTCTGATGAATAATGAGTACAAACCCACAGTGGAGCATCAACGGAGACTCAATCCAATCATGAAGGAAGTCGTAAAGAAAGAAATAATCAAATGGTTGGATGCTGGCATCATTTACCCCATCTCAGATAGCAGTTGGGTGAGTCATATACAGTGTGTACCAAAGAAATGAGGAATTACTGTGGTTACCAATGAAAAGAACGAGCTAATCCCAACAAGAACGTAACTGGATGAGAGTAAGCATGGACTACATGAAGCTGAACAAAGCCACGAGAAATGATCATTTTTCGCTACCATTCATTGACCAGATGTTAGACAGACTGACAGGACATGAATTCTATTGCTTTCTGGACGGATATTCAGGATATAATCAGATTGCCATCGCACCAGAAGACCAGGAGAAAACTACATTTACATGTCCCTATGATACTTTTGCTTTCTGCAGGATGCCATTTGGATTATGTAATGCCCCTGCTACATTTCAGCATTGCATGATGGCCATCTTCTCAGACATGCTAGAGCAGAGTATGGAGGTTTTTATGGATGAATTTTCTGTGTTTGGAGATTCTTTTGACCACTGCTTGTAAAATTTGGAACAGGTGTTGCAAAGGTACGAAGATACAAACCTGGTGCTCAATTGGGAGAAATTCCATTTCATGGTACAAGATGGCATTGTTATTGGACACCGGATCTCACAAAAAGGAATTGAGGTAGACAAAGCAAAGATTGAAATAATTGAAAAACTACTTCCGCCGACATATGTAAAAGGAATTCGGAGTTTTCTTGGACATTCAGGTTTTTACATGAGATTTATCAAAGACTTTTCCAAGATTGCTAAACCTCTTTGCAATCTTCTAGAGAAGGATGTGCCTTTCAACTTCACCAAAAAATGCCAGGAAGCTTTTGAGATCTTAGAACAAAAGCTTATTTCTGCCCCCATCATTGTAGCACCAGACAGGACCCTTCCATTTGAAGTAATATGTGATGCTAGTGATTTTGATGTAGGTGCAGTTTTGGGACAACGCAAAGCAAAGATTATTCACACCATTTACTACTCCAGCAGAACTTTGAATGAAGCTCAACTCAACTACAAAACCACTGAAAAAGAGTTGCTCGCAGTTGTGTATGCTTTTGACAAATTCTGCTAATATCTGCTGGGTCCCAAAGTGGTGGTCTACACAGATCATTCAGCAATCAAATACTTGATCACGAAGAAAGATGCCAAACCCAGATTGATCCGTTGGATACTTCTTCTGTAAGAATTTGACGTGGAGATTCGAGACAAGAAAGGGACAGAAAACCAAGTGGCATATCATCTATCGAGGCTCGAGAATATAGAAACAGCTGGCAAAGAACTGACAATCAAAGAAACTTTTCCAGATGAACAGCTGTTTGCCATGAAACAGCAGGATGTCCCTTGGTATGCTGACTATGTCAACTACATTGTATCAGGAAAATGGCCGTTGGAATGGACAACTCAGCAAAGAAGTTCTTCAAAGAATTCAAGCATTATGTCTGGGATGAGTCGTACCTGTTCAAATGATGTGCTGATCAACTACTAAGACGGTGTGTTCCACATGAGGAAGTCAATAGTGTTTTGCAGCACTGTCATTCATCGCCATATGGCGGACACTTCAGCGGAAAAAAACTGCAGCCAAAGTCCTACAATCAGGTCTGTTCTGGCCCACTCTTTTTAAAGATGCTTATCTTTTTGCTCTTCAATGTGACAGGTGCCAGAAAATGGGGAATATTTCAATGAGAAATGAAGGACCGTTGCAAAATATTCTAGAAGTGGAAATATTCGATGTGTGGAGTATTGATTTCATGGGACCCTTTGTTCCATCATTCGGAAACCTGTACATCCTGGTTGTTGTAGACTACGTCTCCAAATGGGTCGAAGCAATTGCACTGCCATCCAATTATTCAAAAGTGGTGATCAAATTCCTGAAAAAAAACATTTTCACTCGGTTCGGAACACCTCGTGCAATCATCAGTGATGGTGGCACACATTTCTGTAACAGATACTTCAATGCACTCCTATCCAAATACGGATTTACTCACAAGGTTGCCATTGCTTACCATCCACAGTCAAATGGACATGTTGAGGTTTCAAACAGAGAGATCAAAAGAATCTTAGAGAGAACTGTTGGATCAACAAGGAAAGACTGGTCTACAAAATTAGAAGATGCATAATGGGCCTACCGAACATCTTACAAGACACCCATTGGTATGTCCCCATATCGATTGGTGTTTGGGAAAGCATGTCATCTGCCAGTTGAGCTTGAACACAAGGTGTACTGGGCACTGAAGAAATTGAATCTTGATTCACAGGCTGCAAGAGAGAAAAGACTTCACCAACTCAACGAATTGGAGGAATTTCACCTACAGCTTATGAGAATGCCAGATTGTACAAAGAAAAGACCAAGAAATGGCATGACCGAAAAATAATGCACATACAGTTGGAACCAATGCAGCATGTGCTGTTGTACAACTCAAGGTTGAAACTTTTCCCTGGAAAGTTGAAATCAAGGTGGTCAGGTCCATTTTTGATCACTCAGGTTTTTCCATATGGAGCTGTTGAGTTACTAGATCACAGTACCAACGAAATATTCAAGATTAACAGTCAGCGTGTCAAGCACTACTAGGGGAGAATCATTTGAGCGACAAAAAGAAAGTGTCACACTTTCAGATCCAGCCTAAAGTTCGAGAAGTCACGTCTGGTTGACGACTTTAAACTTAGCGCTCGCAGGGAGGCAACCCATGCAATTTTTGTATATATTATGATCTGGTGTGTTTTATTTTTGTGTGTTTTATTTTTGCAGGTAAAGTCATTTCACAATGGAAGAAGCTCTCGTAAATCTTCGCAAGCAATTTCCTTCTCTCCCTCAAAAATCTTTTATGAAAGTCTACAAAAATCTCGCTTGGAACGGATGAAGTTACTGATGATCAAAGGTATTCCTACTGATATTCGTTGGATATTGAAGCACGGGTCCGATTGGCAAGTGAGTCTTCTGACTCTTTTATTTCACATCTGCCTGGTTTAGGTTGAAGCACATATGCTAAAAAGAGAAGAGCCAAAAGAATGTGTGTCTGTTATAAATGCTCGTATATTTTGTGATACTCATTGTCGTTCTTTAGGAATGGTGTCTGATAACCGCGAAGATAAATTAATTTCATTAGGGATGGCTTGAGTAAAGAGTCTTTGGATGATATATCTAAAACTCTTGATACGTATCCCAGTGGATATGTGTATCACGAAATTCGTGTGTTATATGTACAATTTCAAAAAGAAAGACAACAGTTAAGTCTTGGGAATCTAACTCAAAAAGACTTTGTTTGCCAATTTATAAGAAAATTGGATGGGAAGCTTGTCCTGACGCATAGACGTCAATCAAGCCGCTACTTTTCTTATAAATATTATATCTCTTTGTCTTTTCCTAATAAATGTGATTTGTTTTGTTGTTTTCTTTTATTTTCTCCGACAGGATCCAGACCTTTTGACTATCACGATTTATTTTACTATTAACTAAGAATTGTCATTTGGCAAGTACTAGTGCTATTATTTTACTCACCTTTTTCAGGTGTTATAAATTCAACTCATCATTGCACTTTTGAAGACATCTAGAGTAAAACATGGAAGTCACTTCAAGAAGATGAGTTAAAAAAATATGTGTGTTTTGCGGTACTAGTGTTGGTGGTAAGCCACAATACGTAGAAGCAGCACAGGAATTGGGTCGAGTCTTAGCTACAATGAATATGCACTTAGTATATGGAGAGGCAATCTTGGACTTATAGGGATCGTTTCAAAAGCTGTACAGGAGGGAGGCAGTCATGTTTTGGGAATCATTCCAAAACCCTTGTCGGAGGCAAATCATATTGGACCATCAAACGGAGAAGAGCTAATTGTGCCAGGTATGTCTGAACGACTGGTAGAAATGATTAATCGTTCTGATGCTTTTATTGCTTTGCCAGGTGGCTTGGGCACATTGGAGGAAATTTGTATAGTGTTATCTTGAGCGAACTTGAACATACACCATAAACCAATTGGGATGTTTAACGTTGATGGATTTTATGATTTTCTTTGTGTGTTTCTTGATGATGCACGGAGAAATGGGTTCGTGTCAAAACCTATGAAAGAACTCCTCTTTACTGCCAGAACTGCTCCGGATCTAATTGACCAAATCTTAGCCTATGAACCACAAATTGACCATATCCTTTCAAAGATAAATTGGTCCGAAGACGATCGTGGTAAGAGGCGTCGGATTAATCTGGATCTTAACCTTTAATTTCCTGTAGAATTTCAACCAACCAGGTATTATCTTTTAAACTCTTCTTCTACTGTTTAAGACATTGGGGACAATGTCTCATTTAGGTTTGGGGGAGGGAATTAGTTGATCAGTACCTTATTTTTAGTTTGTGTGTTGTTTTTATTTTTAATCCAAAATTTTTCGAAAAATATAAAAAATTGAAAAATTTTCAAAAATTACAAAAATATTTTGCGTTTTTGTGTTTTTACTTTGACTAAAAATGTGAAATTGGTAAGAGATAACTGAGTAAGGAGTTTTCACTCCTGAGACGTATCTCAACCTATTTCGGAACAAGTTAATTTTTGTTTATTTCCTTTTGAATTATTAATTTGTGAATTCTCCATAATACTGACTAAAATGGATCTTCATATGCTCAGTTGGCAGGTATTATCAACATGCATAGTAACATACGGACATGACCTAAAATTGAAAAGTTTGAAATATTCAGTGCTCTAGTTTAATTGGAAGAAGCATCTCAAAAAGCAATGAGTAAAAAAAAATGTCTGAGGTCCGAGTTATTAAGTCTGTAAGGGTGTTTTAACACCTAGTGCCCTAAAGCCAACTGGTTTGGGAGTCACTGGCCCAAAGCTGCTACATGGATCAAGGATGTTGCAAAAAAATATATATATATCTGAAGTCTGAGTAATTAAATCCGTAGGGGTGTCTTAACACCTGGTGCCCTAAAGCCAACTGGTTTGGGAGCCACCGACCCAACACTCGCTACATAGACGGAATGTATTGTATATAAATAAAAAAAATATCAAAAATCAAAGAAAAAATCAGAAAAATCAGAAAAATTATTCATTGCTACAAAAAGGTGTGAATCCTGATAAAACTTTAGGACAAAAATATTACTCTCTTATCAACTGCACTTATACTGTTGTGGGCAAAAATGAGTTGTTTAATATTTTGTTGGTTGTGTATATGGAGAATGGTAAATATAATCGGAGAATTTACTTATTCAGTAATTTAGAAAGAAAAAAACAACTAGTAACTTGGAGTAGAAGTTTCACCTGATTAGTCACTAACTTCTTTATTCTTTTCGCTTGTCTTTTTGCTTTTGTGTGCATTAGTTTTACTACCTTTTTACTTTTGTAAAATGTTTGTGGGTATCATTGTTGTAAACCCTCACGAGACTACAACTCGTCCACTAGGGACACCTAAGGGTTTAAAGGCTTGTTGCATATGCTAAATGCAACCGTGATCCCTACGAAAGTGGCTTAGTTAAATTTTATTTTAAAGATGTTTATGTTATTTTATTCTATGTTTTGCTCGAGGACTAGCAAAATGTTAGGTTTGGGGGTGTGATGAGTGGTAATTATATCACTATTTCCCACTCATTTAACCTAATATTTTGTATAGTTTCTTGAGTTTTGTGAATATTTTGATGTGTTTTGTGTTATTTTGTTGATAAATAAAGTTTTAGGACTCTCTGGAGGTGATTTGGGGACAAAAGGGCATTTTCGTAATTTTAGCGCGTCGAGACGCGCAAGCCCTTGGCGTCGCGATGCCTAAAGTGCGCCGGACAATGCTAACTTGTGCCGGGTCCACAAGTCAGAATCTGAGAAGTTTGACTTTGCTAACGTGCGTCGTGCCACGTGTCACCATCACAGCCGGTCTGCTAACGTGCGTCGTGCTACGTGTCATCATCCTACTGTGCCGAAAGTCACCATCGCCACGTGTCGCCACATGTAACTCCACGTGCCTGCCATGTCATCGTCCATATCACCGGTTGACCGAGTCAAAGTGCACGTGTCAGCCACGTCATCATCAGCCAATCACAGCGTGCCACGTGTCGCAATTCTATGGTGCCGACAATCCCTTTCGCCACATGTCGCCATGTCAGTACCACGTCAGCGCCACGTCAGCATAATTATTGAATTAATTATCCGCAATCGCCACGTCAGCAGATAAGGATCTGAACCGGCCAATCAGAGAGCGACACGTCATCGCGTTGCGACGCAAGAACAAACTTGGCGTCGCGACGCGAGAACCTTATTGGGGCCTATAAATAGAGCTCGAATTTTCTGTTTCAGATGTACCTTCCTCTCTAATTTCTCTGATGTAAATAGAGAGTTTTCTATCTAGTTTCTTTTAAATTTTCGTTTTGTAATTCATTTTAATTACGTTCTGTAATAATAATAATTTACTTTTTTTACTTTTACAGTTTTTACTATTCAACCATGAGGAGGTAACTTCTCTCTGCTAGGGTGAATGGTAATTCTTTTACTATTGCTATTTAGATTAATCTCCCTTAAATATAATATATTCACTATTTAAAATTTGACTTAAAAAGGATACCGCCATATTGGTCGGTTGGTAATTCATTTTAATCTGGTTTAAACCTGACTAATCAAGGATACCGCCAGATTGTTCGGTTAGTAATTAAATTTTCTTACCGCCTATATGGCAGGTTTATTTTGGTTCCGCCTTTATGGCTGGTTGGACTTAATTTGACTTAATCAGGTTACCGCATATATGGCTGGTTGGTAAAATAATCACAAGTTAATATATTATATTAAGGGAGATATCTAAGTAGTAAATAGTAAAATTTGATCATTTTATCTTAGCATTTTATTTTATTGTAATTTACTTTTCAGCTTTTACTTTACCGCAATTACTTTTCAGCATTTTTACTTTATGTCTTTTACTTTCAAGTTTTTATTAGCCCTAGTTATGTGTTGTAATTAACTAAATTAGTTATCTGGGATTGTGATGACTTTTAATATCACCGGTTTATAAGGGGTTATTTTATAGTTTGGGTAATTTAAAGGTTTACTTATTAAGTCTTAAGCTTAATGCGTCTTGTTAATTGGCCACTAATAAGATTGATCTGGTAAATCTAAAATAAACTTGACAAATGAATTTTAGGTTTCAGCCTTAAACTTAATAGCCCACGATCTTCTTTGAGGATAGATGGTTTATAGATTTCCTTACATGATAGACATATACATGCCGGGCGGGGGTAGCCATAATTGGAACTTAAACTTAATGAATCCAGATAATTTGGTTGACATAGACATATGGTTCAATTGGGTTAAACTGGCTATTTGCGTCTGACCATCGACAGAGGCTTTCGCATAATTTAGTGTTCCAGGTTAGTAAAAGGATTTATTACACAAACATGAAATAACCACTTCATCTTTTAAAAGATATTAGAAAGATTCACAACCCTAAATAGTTTTTAATATTGAATTTTCTTAAACCGACCTTCGTGTAATTTTATTTACTTGTTTTTAAATTTAGAATCATCACCATTTCAAATCAATCAATCAACCTGTTAGATACTAGTAATCATTTGACCTTATAAAATTAATAGATTAGGTATTAAGTCTTCATGGGATCGATACTTTTTATACTACTTGAACGATACGTGCGCTTGCATTATACGTGTGTGTTTACGCCGGTCAATATTCATCATTAAACTCAAGCCAATAACATTCTTCAAGCATCAAATCATCAAAACTTAGTAATCCAAGATTTGGGTTTTTTACCTTTCTCACCTTGAATCAAATTGTTTCTTCACAAGTAAAATTCCCTAAGCTCCCTTATCACACTTTCAAGCTTGCATGTGGCTTTAGAGCTCTAGATCTTGGTAGAAATGGTGGAAAAAAATTTGGACCAAGGCTTGGAGGTTCTTTGCTAGAGAGAAAAATAAATGAAGAAGAAAGAAACGTGGGTGTGTGGAGAGCTTTTGGTTCCTTCTATTTTTTCATGAAAATACATGTGGTCACCAAGCCTTGTTAACATATGTCATAAGATTTAAGTATCTAAAAGCATTTACTAATCATAACGATATTAGTCCAACTATTTTAACTCTTACCGGACCTTAATATAATAACTCAAATAGTATAAACGTTGCGACTAAAATCGAGTCCTTATGCCACCTCTAAATTCATTCGCTATTGTCCGGGAAAAATTGTATTCCTTAACACCACATTACCAATTCAATCAGTTAAGGGATTTGAGTCATTACAACTTAACCATTACTTTGAGTATGCTGATCACCTACATTATATCTGATATCCATTATCCATCCTTCGTAGAATTTACTAGAATGATTTTCTTTACAGAAGAGGGATGTTAGATGTTAATTCTTTATTTTGTACTTTCTGCAACGAGAATAATGAGTATGCTAATCACCTTCTAATTTTCTGTCTATTTTCTCGGAACTTATGGTCTTGGTTCTTATGTTGGTGGGGTTCCAATCAATTTTATTCATTCTTGGGAATATCTATACAATGGTAGGAAGTTTAAATAATCTTTGGATGCCTTATTTCTAGCAGTTTGTTGGAGCATTTGGCCCCGTAAAGGAATCAATGTATTTTTAAAGGGGATTCATCCAGTTTATCTACAACTTACGAGGAGATTCTTTTTTTGACATCTATATGGATATCAACTAATTATGAGGACTTTAATTTGTCTTGCTCTAAATTGCTTTTTTCTTCAAATCTTGTAAAATCTTGGGTTTTCTAGATTGATAGGCTCAATTTGGGTGAGATTGTGTTTTTTTGTTAATAATATATTTCCCTCTTTTATCAAAAAAAAAAATAAAAAAGGCTTTATCAACTATATGTCTTTCGCCATTTCTGGATAAAATTCAGGGTATTGGTTACTATAAATTACTCAACGGAAAGAGACCATTTTTGCTTGATCTTCATGCGACAGTGCCATTCCAACGAACAAGAGTATAGTCATTGTTGATATACCATATAGGTTTCCTCTATATTAATGGTCATACTTCTCTCCATTACAATTTTGAATCTACATTTGTTGATTTAATATTTTATTTTCCTGTTTATTGCTTCCAACAATTTTTTAATGGATCTTTTTGGGTTAAAAAAGAAAGAGGTCCATAAATTTAAAAATAAAAAATAAATAAAATGAGATAGGGGACTGGTATACATATTTCTATACGAAGAATCTTCAACCCGTACTCGTTTAGATCCACACCAAGGTAGGGTTGGGGCCAAAGATACTTTATACCACACGGGTATAAGTAGTATTGACATGTCCATCCAATACTTGGTATGTTGTCATCCATGTTCACTTCGTCTCACTAAACACCAATTCAATGTTAATAAGGTATAAATATATTCAGGTCGGAAGTTTTTTTATTTTTTTTGTCCCTAAGGGACGTGGTTTGGTGGTGTAAGGTTCAGGATTTCACCTTGAGGTTCTGGGTTCGAATCCAGGGATTGCGTTTCTTGTAATAGTCTGGGACAGCCGGAGATTTTACATGTTCTGCTTAAGCCCGAAAGAGATGGTTTGACGGCGGAGTTTCCAACGATTTCAAAAATATATATGAATATATTTTTTTTAAAATTTAATTTACATATGGGTATAAAAAATCATTCCCTAATTTTTACCAACAGTTTATTTATAGATAAAAATTTTCCATCATTATTCCAAACAAATATTATCGACAGAATTTCAGATTTTACCAACAGAAATTTCTTTCGGTAATAAGATATTTTTTGTAGTGTATTAAGTTTTATTTACAATTAGTAATTGATAGTTATTCAATAATAATCTCAATACAACTGAATTTTAATCTAATATTTTTTTATTAAAATATGTGTGATGAGAAATTATGAAAATTGAAAAATTTAACACAATTCAAATTAACTCTGGATCTAAAACCCTATTTCGTACCCGTGATCATAATCTTAATTAATAGTTTGGGTTTCAAAGGTTCGACTAAAACTTTAGTAGATTCAGAATGGTACAAAATTTGTTGATGGTATTTTCAAGCACTGTGGTATTTAAGCAGCACGGCAGGGGTAAAAGGATAACTCCCTTCTTGATTGAGACCATTAGTGCCGACCCGACCATTAGATGTTTCATGAGCTAACGGTAAGGGGCCGAGCACTTCATGATTGGTAACCGACCACTTAAGCTCGGATGACCGGGCATTATCAGATCGATAGCAGCATTCTCAGTTCAAATGACCATTGTGACCGACCTCGTAAAGACAGAGCAGATGGCGAGATATGTTCCAGAAGATAAGTCATCCTACTTTCACGGGATGATATGATAAATCACCCTACTTTCATGGGATACGTTCATAAGTCAGTGTTCTAATAGGATAAAGATAGAGGCGATGGTAGTTTCGGCCAAGAAGTCTCGTGTGAAAGGGAAACCGCCTCTTTGCTAGTATAAATGGGAGGGGAGAGCATACTTGAAAGAGGAGAATATTTTATTAGACCTGTAAACAAATAACAGCGTATTTTTCAATAATAGAATATCACATGTTTTGTGCCCGTGGAGGTAGGTTGGATCTGATCCGCCGAACCACGTTAAATTCATTTGTTGATTGGTGTGTTCATCTATCTTTTGCCAAATTTGCTTTTGGTTTCCCATAACAAAAACAAATTCACAGTTGCGGGAAGATTGTCTCGGGAACGAAGAGCCCTTACTGCCCCTGAGACTAAAATCAGCCGTCAACAAAATTATTTAATTTTCACCACCGTCGCTTTCACTTTTTGGATAAATTTATTATTTTATGTAGCAAATTTATTTGTTAGTTGGATTATTTATTTCACGTAGGAATAAACTTTGGTAAAAGTACTACGAGATAAAAGGAAATTAAGGAATGAGAGAATCAAGTCGAATAAGAAATTTCTCCAAGCAAAAATAAAAAATAAAAATCACGATAAAAAATTGAATTACATAAAAAGTGTAGTGAGAAAATTATCTCCGAGGGATGTGGCTTGATGGTGTATGGTTCAGGATTTCACCGTGAGGTTCTGTGTTCGAATTCAGAGAGTGCATTTCTTCTAAGATTAGGACAGCCGGGGGGTTTATATACTCCGCTTAGGCCCGGAATGGATAATTTGGTAGTGGAGTTTTCAATGATTTTAAAAAAATAAAGTGTAGTGAGAAAATTAATGGATTCAAAATCGTCCCACATTTTTTTTCATATAGATTACATAATATATGTCCTAGGGCTTGATCTAATAGCTTTGAAGCAGTTTTTTTTTTGTTTTTTTGTTTTTGTTTTTTTGTTTGTTTTTTTTTTTTTATTGTAGTTTCTTTAACTGCCCACAATCCTGGAGGAGATATGAAGACTAACAAATTAATTTCTATATATATAATGTGATATTTTTCTTACCTCCAAATGTTTGGATGATGTTTAACACACCCAAATCTATTAAAAATATTAACTCACCTCTATTAATCGTTGAGAAGAAAAAATATTTGATGAAGAATTACATCAACACGCCCTTTATTTTCCTGTACATTTTTAAATGGTAAACCTGTGTGGGTCGATGAATTGATAATTTCAATAAAAAAAAATTTGGAAATTCCACCACAAAATCACTCAAATCGAGTTTAAGTGGAGTAAGTAAAATCTCTGATTGTCTTAAATTCTTACAAAAAACGCATCCCCTGAATTCGAATCTAAGACTTGAAAATCAGATCATAAATTCTACACCACCAAGCTACGGCCCCTTGAGGATAATAATTCCAATAAGTTGTTAATGAGTTAAAGAAAACTAAAACATGAAAGTAAGAAACATTGATTTTTTTTTTCCTTTTCTCTCCCCTCATTTTCTTTCCTGAATCCTTTCCTCCCATTTTTTCCTTTCAAACCTGAAAATTCGCGATTAGCCTAAGGTTCTGACTCTATGCGGAATTTAACACAATAAATAAGATAAGTCCTGATTACTGCTATTATGGAAAAATTAACAGGCAACCACAATATCCAACAATTAATTATGCTGCAAATATAAAAACAATAATAATAAATTAAAGCAGCAAATTAAATCAATCACACAAAATCAACATAATAATTTTGGTGACGAAGTGGAAAACTCTTGCGAGTAAAAAACCACTCCGGGTATAGGCTACCACCCGAATCCACTATATAGAGAAAAACTTACAGCGATGGTCAAGACCTATGGTGACAACTCCACCGACTCAAGTACCTCAATACTGCAAGAACTCAAAGCAACTCTTCAAGTCCGCAACCCACAGTTTTCTTCAGAACTTCTGAAGTCTCTGAGTAGATTGTATCACCAATGACGCCGGAACTCCGACTACCAAACTTCCTCCTAAGGAACTCTAAAGGATTAGGGAATTTGGGTTAAGTTGTGTTGAAGGTTTAACAAAGAAACATTCACACCATTAATGAAGAAGACAATGAGATAATAAGTCTTCAATGGTGGAATCAAAGAGAGTTGAAAGCTTTGAGAGATTTTGGCTCAAGGGAAAAGTGTTTCAACCATTTCAACTAAGGGGAATGACGGCTACATGTTATATTTATAGGTAGGGTGAAAAGACTAGGGTTTTCAAAGTGAAAATGGCCAGAAACACGTTCAGATCGCAGTCGCGTTCGAACGCATACTAGAACGCTACACAAACGCGCCCTTTCTGTGAAGACTCGTTCGAACGCCACGAACGCACTACGAACGTGAGCTCTCTGGAATGACCTCGTTCGAACGCACCAAGAACGCACCTCGAACATTTACTCTCTGGAATGCTCTCGTTCGAACCCAAAGCAGAACGTGACACTAACGCCACACGTTCGAACGCTGCAACGAACGCACCACGAACGCATGTCTGATGTGTTGGGTTTCTAAAGTTTCCCAAGATCAATTTAAGCAATAAATCATGTGAATACTCAAAGGAGAAAAGCGGAAATAATACTCACTTTGAACGGATTTTGGAGGTGTTGATCACAAAAAATTTTGCCTCTTGAAAGTCTCCAAGAACTCCTCTTTGAATTTGAAATCCAAGCTCCAAGCTTTGATGTTGATTCCAAGCTCAAGGGATTAATTTCTCTATCACCTTATATGATCCATTGATGTGCTAGCAATAGAGATTTTGCAACAAAATCACCAAGTTCCTTCTTTGTGATTCTCGGCCAAAGGGAAAAAAAATTGGAAGATGTTTTCTTGCTCTTTGCCGTGAGAGGGAGAGAATGAAAAAGTGTGAGTGATGATGTGAATGACTTGTGTAAGATTGTTTTCAAAAAACAAAAATTAAAGATATACCAAAGTTGGTATAAAGTCAATCACCATCTCACTTTGTGTGTACAACAAGTTTCCATCATTTCATTCACTAACTTACATCACCATAAAGGTGAATGAATGACTACTGATGTAACTTGTGGGCCCCACTTGATTCAAAATCCGAGTGGGCCCGCAACACATCCCGGGCTCGGGTTCGTTAATTCCGAATTAACGAATTTTCTGTTACGACGTAATTAAATCAAATTTAATTAAATAATTATGTCTAGCAAAATTACTATTCACGTCGCTCGCGAATTAATTCTAAATTAATTCGTTCGCCCGAATTAAAATCTAATTTTAATTCCGTTATGAAATCTAATTTCATTTAATATATAAAATATATTATTTTATCGATAAATTTTAAATTAATCGTTCTCTCTCTTCAAATATTATTTTATCCTAGATAAAATCTCTCCATAATTAATCCTAGATTAATTATGTTCGAATTATATGTCATCGGTGAATCTTCGGGAAGCGACCCATGACATCTCTGGATATGTTGGCAGTAAATCTGGTCGTCAGACTATCCGAACACGTACGTACCTAGTACTACGTTTTTACCGATTTACGAGACATGGTTGGCTTCTAGCAAAGCACCGTGCCTACCCAATTCTCCAGAAATATTCTTAAATGAATATATAATCTATGTCAGGCGTAGTATACGTAGTATTAAAGATATACCAAAGTTGGTATAAAGTCAATCATCATCTCACTTTGTGTGTACAACAAGTTTCCATCATTTCATTCACTAACTTCCATCACCATAAAGGTGAATGAATGACTACTGATGTAACTTGTGGGCCCCACTTGATTCAAAATCCGAGTGGGCCCGCAACACATCCCGGGCTCGGGTTCGCTAATTCCGAATTAACGAATTTTCTGTTATGACGTAATTAAATCAAATTTAATTAAATAATTATGTCTAGCAAAATTACTATTCACGTCGCTCGCGAATTAATTCTAAATTAATTCGTTCGCCCGAATTAAAATCTAATTTTAATTCCGTTATGAAATCTAATTTCATTTAATATATCAAATATATTATTTTATCGATAAATTTTAAATTAATCGTTCTCTCTCTTCAAATATTATTTTATCCTAGATAAAATCTCTCCATAATTAATCCTAGATTAATTATGTTCGAATTATATGTCATCGGTGAATCTTCGGGAAGCGACCCATGACATCTCTGGATATGTTGGCAGTAAATCTGGTCGTCAGACTATCCGAACACGTACGTACCTAGTACTACGTTTTTACCGATTTACGAGACCTGGTTGGCTTCTAGCAAAGCACCGTGCCTACCCAATTCTCCAGAAATATTCTTAAATGAATATTTAATCTATGTGAGGCGTAGTATACGTAGTATTAAAGATATACCAAAGTTGGTATAAAGTCAATCACCATCTCACTTTGTGTGTACAACAAGTTTCCATCATTTCATTCACTAACTTCCATCACCATAAAGGTGAATGAATGACTACTGATGTAACTTGTGGGCCCCACTTGATTCAAAATCCGAGTGGGCCCGCAACACATCCCGGGCTCGGGTTCGCTAATTCCGAATTAACGAATTTTCTGTTACGACGTAATTAAATCAAATTTAATTAAATAATTATGTCTAGCAAAATTATTATTCACGTCGCTCGCGAATTAATTCTAAATTAATTCGTTCGCCCGAATTAAAATCTAATTTTAATTCCGTTATGAAATCTAATTTCATTTAATATATCAAATATATTATTTTATCGATAAATTCTAAATTAATCGTTCTCTCTCTTCAAATAGTATTTTATCCTAAATAAAATCTCTCCATAATTAATCCTAGATTAATTATGTTCGAATTATATGTCATCGGTGAATCTTCGGGAAGCGAACCATGACATCTCTGGATATGTTGGCAGTAAATCTGGTCGTCGGACTATCCGAACACGTACGTACCTAGTACTACGTTTTTACCGATTTACGAGACATGGTTGGCTTCTAGCAAAGCACCGTGCCTACCCAATTCTCCAGAAATATTCTTAAATGAATATATAATCTATGTCAGGCGTAGTATACGTAGTATTGCGTATTGCAATCTAATATCGGATGTCACATGCAAGGCCTGAGACTGGAATAGTGTCTGCCCCGTATGAAGCATATGTCGGATCACAAGCAACTAGTCTCTTTAATCGGATAATCATGACCTTGTCATATTATCTCGATGGTTGCAACCAATTAGAGTACTAGTTATGTATCCCTACGTGATCATCATCTCCATATGACTGAAGTGATACTTTCGTCTTGACATCATACTCAATACACTACGATTCTCAATAAACCCAGAAGAGGCGTACACAGATGATGTTAAAGTCCTGGACGACCAAAACCAAAGCGTATTGATGTCGCAAGTACTAGCGATGCAAGTCTCAGGTTAAGACCAAATACACCTACCCTGATGCGGATTCCCATAGACACATAGTCATACTACCAATGGGATTACGCGGGGTCTATCTAGAGCGAAGCTGTTTCCGTATCATCGGTAAACACAACCTCCTATCACACTTGCATAAATATCCAATACTTAAATATATGATAACTATGTCGTTACGCTTCCATAACACGCACAAGTGCAATACTAGTCTATTCCGCATTATCGATGTCCAGTCTCGATAATACTACGACTAGGGATATTTAATTATTAAACCTTTATGGATTTATATTGTCTCATATCTAATAATCCGGAACTAATCATAAGGACTTTTATCATTTATATATATTTAAGTATTCAAATTACAAAATGATAAAATGCAATTGCATTGTCACATAGTTAATTTGCACAAAAACCACAATGTCTTTTACAAATAGTGACGCTATGGGTCATAATTTTCCAACATGATGCACAACAATCAGAAACCAGTCCAATTGCACAAAGATCTTCATGAAAGATTATAACTCAATTGAACTTGTTTTGTCACGGACATATGCCAATAAAAATGGAACTAACAAAACCAAACATGGACTATAACACAAACCATTATTTTTTATATTTTACCTGTTGGTTAAAAAAGGTTCAAACTTCAAACACTCCAAAATTAAATAAAACTAGTCAGAAGTCGTGCGGATTAATTTGTTTTCAAATGAATCTAGGAATACACAAATATTGTAAACATAAAAATTATTAATTAGATAAATTATTAATTAATAAGTTAATAAATTATTAAGTTTTAACTCGTGATCTTTTTATACCTTGATAATAATAATAAAAAATAAATAAATAATGATAAATTTAAAAATTAATTAGTTAAATTAATAATTATTTAGTTAATAAATTATTAAATTCTAACTAATGAGAGATCATTATTTCCCATTAATTTGAGCTCTGTTAGGTTTTGTTTTATAGTATAGACTAGAGAACTTAGAGATATATATAATATAGATTCAAAAGAGAATAAGGGGTTTGGATTTTGTGATAATAGAAAACTTCATCATCCAAAAAATCCTCCATTTGGGCCAAAATCATAAGCCAGCCCATACTTTATTATTTTCAAATGATCAATACTGCAATGTAATCATTTAAATGTTCCTATAAAGGCAACCAGTTGTTAAAATCAAAATTATTTAAAATTAAGGTTCCATTTACTATTGTAGTACTTTGATTTTTCAGCCACAACTGCTAGGAATCGCACTAAAAATAATATTATTTTTATTGAATAGAGATTCAAAAAATTCATTAATATCATCTATATCTATTGAAAGGCTGGTCTTGGTTCGGTTAGAAAATTTGATTAGAAGAATAATATGCGGGATAATTCGAAATATACTTTAGTTGTGTTTGATGAATATGATTTTTAAATCATAGTTTTAACAAAAATAATATAGATTGTTTTTTTTTATTATACTCGGATAAATCACTTTAACTTTCAAACTACAATTACAATTACTCTCCAATAATAGTACCGAATAAAGCCTAAGTGGTTATAGCTTTTTTATTTTATTTTTTATTTTGCATTCTCCATTATTGTTTGTAAGACATTAATATATTTTATGATTGTATAGTTTGTTTACTTTTATTATAATTCACACACGTGATTCCAAAGCAACAAGAAAAGATTTGGAGGCAGATATGGTGCTGGTGCCCCAGTGAGATTTCAAGGGTCAGTTTCTCACTTCACATGTCCCCTTCCTTAAGTCTTCTCAAGGTATCTTAATTATATTATTGGCTTTATATTTACAATATGTATAATAAAATTAACATTAGCGTAATCTTTCGAAAAATAAAATAATAAAATAGAGTCAATATTAAAAAATAATAATTAATTTTTGGAAATTATTATTTTTCCACTAAATATCGTTTGTCACAAAAATTTTGAAATTCATTCATTTTTCTATTCAAAATTTCAATTATATTCACTTTTCAACTTTTATAAATGTAATATCCCGAAAATTTTTCGGAATAGTTTTGGAAAGATTCCGAATTAAAGTTAATTTTGGAGCGAGATAATATTCGAAAATAAGAGTTTATGTGTTGGAAAATAGATCGGAACGTTTTAAATTGAAGTTTCGTCGCGTTGGAAAACGTGTGGTTTCGAGAACCGGTTACGCAATTCTTGTTTATATCGTTCTACGCGTAAAAATTTATTATTTCGGCTATAAAAATAGAAAACGAACTCCGATTGAGCTGATTCTTGAACCATTGGACTCGTTTTTCCGAGACGAACAACTTTCATGTTGAACACTTTTTGATATTTATACCAGAATGGCTTCCAAAATATAAATTTTTGAGAAAGTCCCATGACATGGAACTGACTGTAATTTCGTGAGGGTCAAAATATAAGTATCGTTTGTCACAAAAATTTTGAAATCCGTTCTTTTTTCTACTTGAAATTTCAAATGTGTTCACTTTTCCACTTTAATAAAATATAAAACGGATAATTTTTCAAGAATAATATGTATAATTTGTACATTTTATCAAGTGAGAAAATGAATAATTTTTTAATTAAATGTGAAAAAGTAAACGAATTCAAAATTTTCATGATAAAGAGTACTTATACTATTTATCACATGGAAAAATGATAATCCCCCATTAATTTTTCTGCCTTCCATGATTTGTACATAATATATATCCAAAAACAACTGTTTAAGGCTGTCAAAGACTCAAGGCTAAAAATATGGCCTTTAATTAGTTATTTTTAGTATATTAAAATAAATTATATATCACCCTGTACAAGCAATTCTTAATAAATATGCCCATATATTTGGTACACTTCATCTGCCCTAATGTGGAAACAATTAAAATGTCACATTTTCCCATGTATTATTATTATTATTTAACAGACAAGTTGATTTATTTAATTATTTGATATCCTTATGGAATTTGTCTTAATTCTCAATTTGTGACAAGATATAAAAGTTGAAATAGAAAAAATGTTTATACTTTATATGACATCTGCTTTTTGTTTTCAAATTTGGCATGTCATTCAATAATAAATTTTCAAATTTTAGTAAAATGCAATTATTCAAAATATTTTGATTATAAATTATAAGCAATTATAGATGATGAATCATGAAAAAAGTCAAAAATAAAAATAAACAAATAAATTATAGTTTAGTTTCTTGTAATGGTGGATGTCAATTTCATATTGTTGGCTCATCTTTATAAACATGTAATTGAGACATTAATGAAGCAAAAGGCCCACCATATCTGCTCATGTGCAAAGATGATCTAAGAAAATCTATTGTTTCATTTTCATTGAAGGTTGACCTAATAACCATGGTTCCTATTAATTTTTTTAAAAAAATGAGATAAAATTACTTTTCATTAAAATGAGAAAATCTATTGTATCATTTTCATTGAACGTGACACTAACGCTACTCGTTCGAACATAAACATGAACGCAATATTAATGCATATTTGATTCCTTCACGTTCAATTTGCCAAAATATCAGTCCAATTGCTCCAAGATTTTCAAGACTCATTGCAACTCAATTGAACTTGTTTTGTTACAGATATTGCTGACAAAAATGGAACTAACAGTTCCTATTAATTTTCATAATAGATACAGGACTACTCCAAGGATTATAATAAATAAAGGAGGAGGTGATGTCAATGGTTAAACTATAGAGTAATTAAATTGATGTAATATAGATTAATTATGTGATAATCATAATATTATTATTTTAAATAATTACTTAATATATGATAGTCATTAATAGTGTTATGTCATTTTACTGCAATAACTTCATAGGTCTAATATTATTATTATTGCTACACATATTAATTCACCAAATCGTGGTTAATCACAATTAAGAAAAGAAATGGAAATATATTTCTTTATGAAACATTCTCTTAGCCTTTCAATTTTACATGAAAGAATTTTTATAGGTACTGTTACTAGAATATTTCTATTATTTGGTAAATGAAATTCACGAGCTTTTACAAAATTATAATTTTTTTTTAGGTGTAATAATAAATACCATTGCAGTTTAGAAAAAAATAATAATTCACCTTTGATATAGTTGAATATCACTGTAACTTGTACATAATTTGACATTATTTTAGCCAAACATTCATAATTTCATCAAAATGCTCTCTAGTTCTATTTTCTGCTATCTTTCTTTGTATGTTTTTTTTTTTGTGTGATTGTTAGAGTTTTATTTAATGAATTGTTAAGTTGAATTATGTCATATTTTAAGTTAATTTAGATTCGTTGATCTGAAATCATTTTATAAACTATGATTTATACATTATTGGATAATAATATAAATGTAATTGAATCTTAAATATACATTGATCAAATGATTATAAAAAACTTAGATAGATTAGTTTCACCAAATAATTACATGTCATTATATTTTTCTTTAAATAAATATCAAACTTTAGGGATACATGTTTTGTCCATGATATATATCCACCTAAGACCTAATAAAAATTTTGTATATGTCCAATGCCATTTTAAAAATATTCTAATAAGACTTTGGAACTAATCTTATTCCATTTCTATAATGTATTGATTCTCCAAGAAGATCTCAAAGTACCATCAAATCTCTTAAAGTTAATATCGATAGTGGAAGGTTCAATGTATGAGCAATTCAAATAATAATAAAAAATAATAAAAAAAAACCATTAATAGAACATGGCAATAGTATGATTGGTTGCAACTGCTCACTCAACATATAAATTAGGTCTGACCCCTTAATATTTTCATGTGATTCCATACAAAAATGTTAATTCGGATAGAAAATTAATTAATCATAATTGGGCATTTCCTCATCAACCATGATAACGACTTACCAAGCATAGTTTTGTTATATATATATATATATATTGAAAATGATAGATGTATATCACCCTTTAATGAAAGTTATTTTTTTTCAAATCGTTAGAAATTCCACCGCCAAATCACTCATTCTAGGTTTAAGTGGAGCATGTAAAATCATCGGTTGTCCCAATCCCTTATAAGAAGCACACCCTATGGATTCGAATCTAAAACCTCAAAGTGAAATTCTGATTCATACACCACCAAACCACACCCCTTGGAGACCCTTTTAATGAAAGATGTTCCAAACATAAAGAACGAAATAGATCTAAACATAAGGACCATTTCTTTGTTTGATTAGAACTTGATGAATCCATCAACGTATATAAAATGGTGGTGTCTTTTTAATTAAATTTGTCAATACAATTATAAAATGGACTTAATTAGTTAGGTGTGTGTGTGTATTTTCATCATATATATTTTTCTCTTTTGAATTTTTGAGCATGTCAACCTTGTCACCTCGTTGACATTGACCTAAAATTATTAAATTAACTTAATTTCTCGTACAAGTCAAATGCTAAATAATATTAGGTTTACAATACTTATCAAATATTTTTATACACACTTCCTTTGAATAGTAATTAAGAATTAAAACTTAATTAATTGACAAGCAATTGGTCGAGTTATTATCCTCAATAGTATGTTTGAAATTTTCAACATCACAATTTTTGAAATTCATCTCTTTGCTTTGATAAAATTTCAAAAATAGAATCGTGGTAAGAACTTTAGAATTGTTGGAAGCAATTAATTAGATTTTAGAAAATAGAAAAAATGTTGGTGGTGTAAGACTAAGGTCTCACATTGAAGTCTTGAGTTCGAATTCAGGAAATGTGTTTCTTGTAAGAACATGAGACAATTAGAAATTTTACCTATTCTGCTTAAGTCCGAAAAAAATAATTTAACGACGAGAGTTTCTAACGATTCAAAAATAATAATAATAATGAGAGGGGACAATGGTAATGGGTATGCAATATATCATGTCAATTTGTATGTGACAATTAAAGTCATGTGGTGCCAAGTTGTTTCGGACAACGAAATAATTCATTTTTTTTTTTTAAATTAATCTATAACTTTAAAGTGTGGTTCCGAGTCTTAACAACTCTAGATAAAATTTATAAATTGAGACATCTATTAATAAAGGATGATAAATGATAAAATATAATTGATTTTTAGAATTAAAACCATAATATTGAATTACATTTTAAAATCAGTCAATTATTTGTGTGAAGTGTCACAAGACCAGTCTCGGAAAAAAAAAATTATTTGTACATAAACACCAAACAGAGTTGATTATGAAAGGGAGAAGATCCTGAAAAGAAATTGTCCTATCAGATATGTAGGGTCTAGTGATAATGAAATTTGATGGGGGAAATGTTAGGTTCCTATGGGATGGACAATTTTAACTGTTTAAATTTTTTAGGGGCCTATTTATAATTGAAAATTTGCAAGTTTTTTCATATAATTTGCCCTTTAAGACTAATCCCACCCACCAATTTTTTGGGTTGCTTAAAATGTTCTATAAATACTTGTAAATATAGTTTGAAAATTATGGTAGTTTTATTTTGAAGTATAGTTTGATGAAAAAATTTGTATGAATTTTATTATTTTTGTCAAAATTATTACTTAAAAACATATTAAACAATCACTATCGACTTTTATTATTTTAAGGCTTTTATTTCACAAATTGAAATAACAAACGAAGACTTAATATATGTATATGTGTTTTGATGTGTTATCCAATCCAATGCGTATTCCATGCGATTGGACTATTTGTAAATGTAGTTTTATTATTCGATATATAAATTCAAGAACATAAATCATATGAAAAAAACTAGAACTTATAAAATATATGAACATTCCATCATGCCCAAACAGGTCATTTTTTAAAAAAATTAATCACGGTTAAGAAATGAATATTATTATGGAAATCTATATTATGGAATTCAGATTCAAAATAGAATTCGTAGTACCTTTAGAATTCGTGATTTTATTATATTTCTCTATTACATGCATATTTCATATATTCATTATTATTGTTCATTACTATCAGATTCATTTTCTATTTTGGTTTTCTACGTAGCCTATATAAAGGCATATACTATTGTAAATTCATATAGAGTGAATTCAAGACTTTCTTTCATTATCTAACAGGGTATCGGAGCCCATGTTCTCTTTTTTCTAGTTTCACTCTCTCTGTTTTCATCGGCGCGTGGGGATCACGGCCACCATCGGCACGTGAACCTCACGCACCACCCCTTCACAAGTGTGCTCTGGCCGGCTCCTTTCGGGTCTCGACTCTCTTTCAGATTTTTGAGCTCCTTTCAGAATTTCGCTACTTCTCAGGCTTCAACAATCTGTCGGAATTTCGCTCCCTCTCTGGTTTCATATCTTTGTCAGGCTTTGGCTCTCTGTCGGGTTTCGGCTCTATATCGGGCTTCGGCTCTCTATTGAGATTTTGATCCCACTCTGGCTTTGGTTCTCTCGGCCTTCGGATCTCTATTAGGATTTGGTACCCTCTTGGGTTTCGGCATCCTCTTGGGCTTCGGCTCCTCCTTCGGGCTTCGTAGGTTAAAGCTCTCGGGCTTCGGCATCCTCTTGGGCTTCGGCTTCTCCTTCGGGCTTCGTAGGTTAAAGCTCTCAAGCTTCGGCATCCTCTTTGGCCGGCTCCCCCTTCGGGCTTCGTAGGTTAAAGCTCTCAGGCTTCGGCACCCTCTTGGGCTTCGACTACCCCTTCGAGCCTCGTAGGTTAAAGCTCTCAGGCTTCGGCATCATCTTGGGCTTCGGCTCCCCCTTCGGGCTTTGTAGGTTAAAGCTCTCAGGCTTCGGCACCCTCTTGGGCTTCGGCTCCCCCTTTGGGCTTCGTAGGTTAAAGCTCATCAGTTATCTCAAGGTTTTCAACCTCCAAGTTTCCAAAGTTCCAATTTCAGGACTCCGCACTTCGATTTCAAGATACAACCTCAAGCTTGTTCCTTCATCACCATCTTGAGTTTGAGGGGGGGGGGGGGGGTGTTAAGGAATATTATTATGTAAATCTATATTATAAAATCAAGATCCAAAATAGAAATCCCAATACCTTTAGAATTCGTGATTTTATTATATTTCCCTAGTAGATGCAGATTTCCTATATTCATTATTATTGTTCATTACTATATGATTCCTATTCTATTTTGGTTTTCTATGTAGCCTATATAAAGGCCCATACCATTATAAATTCATATAGAGTGAATTCAAAACTTTCTTTCATTATCTAACAATCACCATATTATTTAGATATACACTTATCTATATGTTTGGCTCTCATAATATATGTATAGAAGCTCATTAGCCGATCTCATATTATATATCTAATTCATGTATAGTGAAGTATCAATCACATACTTAATGTTTGACACATTACCAAATATATAAAAATCCTGAAATATTTTCATCGATCTACCCAAAAATTAGAAAAATGTATCAAATTTGAATATATGATTGAAAAATATATCAACTATTTGATATACATTTGTTATATGATAGATATATGCTTGCTATATTTTTTGATCTTTGGATGGATCAGTAATTTTTTTTAAGATTTATATATTTTTAATAATGTGTAGAATATTATGTTGGAACTTATATTATTAGTTCACGTACCCCAGCCATTGCCATTGGGAAACTTTGGTGGAGAAGAGAAGCAGAGTAGGGGTGGCAATGGGCCGGCCTGAGCCCAGCAAGAAAAATAAAAGTCTGGTCCGGGCGTCTTCCGGCCCGGGTTCGGGTCCGGGCTTTATCCGGTCCGTTTTTTAAAACATAAATTAAAAACATACAAATACAAAATACATTCACACTATATGCAAAGACAATTCACAACTAAATCAAAAGTTTCATCGATAAATTAATAATTTAAATGCTACAAACATATTAATATATATATATATATATATGTTTTTTTTTTAATTTAAGCTCGGGTCGAGCTGGGCCCAGGCAAAAAATGCTAAGCCTGGCTCGGGCCTGAATCTGAGCCGAGCTTTTAAATATATGGCCCGACTTGAATTTTTTTTATCCCGGATCAGGCTGAACTGGATCAAACCCGTACTTTTCTGCCACCCTTAAAGCAGAGGATTGGCTATTGTTTTTGGCCTATGGGGTTAAAAGGATCCGCACCCACAGACATATTTGCAAGTGTGGATTGATTATGTATGACATGATGTACAATCCACTCAAACGTGTCGGCGAATCTTCTTCCACATCTTTGCCAACAAAACACCATAGAGATGGCAATTTTTCAGTCTCAATTTTTTGTTTATTCTTGATAAGATTTGAAATATATATTTTTGTTCCCATTTAAAAACGTGATAAGATGGGCTAAAAAGATATTTCGAAATTTATAACGAAATGTGATGAGATTTTAATAAATTAAGATGATATTTTAACGGGATAAAATGGAACGAAATTTTAACGGAGCAAAATTTGAGACAAATTTTTTGTCATAATTATTTAGACTGGACAAGATCGGGTTAAGCTATTCTGATTTGAATTTTTTACTTGACATTTTGAAAACAAATTGGACTCGATGCCAAAACATTAAAAGAGATACATTTATAGTTGAAGTATTGTAATTTTTTGGGTTATTATGAGAAATTAGAAATAATAAATTACAATAACCCAAAAAATTAAATATTATATTTTACCACAATAAGTATTAGGGAATAACAAATAAGTATAAGAAGTATTGAGATGTAATATTTTACTATTATGTTAAAATAATATATATATATATATTAAAGCATCACTATCGCGCCACGTGACGGCTCATTATTAAATTCTATTAAATTATAATTAAATTAATAAATTTATTAAATAAAACACCAATTACAATAAGAATACATTAAATTGTAAAAATAAAATATCTCTAAAATTAGTTTTGTCATTAAAAATTAAAATAAGAAACATATTACAAAATAAAAACATAATCTCCTATTAAAATCTCTCTAAAATAATTTTTTATTATTAAATAAAAGTTAAATATTTTTAAGTCTCTCTATCTCGCCACGTGGTGGCTCACTATTAAATTATATTAAACTATAATTAAATTAATAAATATATTAAATAAACAACCTATTACAATAAGAATATATTAAATTGTAAAAATAAAATATCTCTAAAATTAGTTTTGTCATTAAAAATT